>BQNB010003388.1:75652-115303 GCA_026074375.1 Tanacetum coccineum
GAGGTGTTTGTTGCAGGGCAAAATGAAAATGTTGTTGAAGAAGTAGTTGATGCTGCTCAAGTTAGTACTGCTGCAACAATTGTTACAATAAGAACTAAAGAAATTACTTTGGCTCAAGCACTTGAAGCATTAACAACATCAAAACCCAAGGTGAAAGGGATTGTTTTTCAAGAGCCATCTACAACAACAACAATTTCTTCACAACAATCACAGGACAAGGGTAAAGGAATAATGGTAAAAGAACCTATAAAGACTATGAAAAAGAAAGATCTAATCAGGCTTGATGAAGAAACTGCTAAAAGATTACAAGCTGAATTTGATGAAGAAGAAAGACTTGCAAGAGAGAAAGCTAAAAAAGAACAAGAATCCAATATTGACTTGATTAACACATGGGATGATATACAGGCAAAGATTGATGTTGATCATCAATTGGCTGAAAGATTGCAAGCACAAGAACAAAAAGAGTTGTCTATTGAAGAAAAGGCTACATTATTTCAACAACTCTTAAAGAAAAGAAGAAAGCATTTTACAACTAAAAGAGTAGAAGAGAAAAGAAACAAACCACCAACAAAAGCTCAACAGAGAAAGATAATGTATACTTACCTAAAGAACATGGAAGAATACAAGCTCAAAGATTTGAAGTTTAAAGAGTTTGATTCTATCCAAGAGATGTTTGACAGAGCATTCAAAAGGTAAATACATTTAAAGAATTTAGAATATAGTTGGTGGAAGGCAAAGAAGAAAGAGCAGGAACAGAGCTGATACAAGAGAATGCAAAGAAGCAACATGTGGAAGATGATAAAGGAACAACAGAGCTTAAACAGTGTTTGGAAATCATTCCAGATGAAGAAGAGGTAATAATTAATGCTATACGTTTAGATATTAAGTCTCCAAGTATTGTTGGTTATAAGATTTATAAAGAAGGAAGAAAAAGCTATTATCAAATAATGAGAGCTGAATGAAAGTCTCAAACATACATGATCTTTAGTCAAATGCTTAAAAGTTTTGACAAGCAAGATTTGAAAGATTTGTACAAGTTGGTAAAAGCTAAATATGAGTCATCAAGACTAGTGGAAGACTTTGATTTGTTGTTGTGGGGTGATTTGAAAACAATGTTTGAATCACATGTAGAAGATAATGTGTGGAGGAATCAACAAGAATACAAAGTGTTGGATTAGAAGTTGTATGACTCCTATGGAGTACATTCCTTGAAGATGCAACATATGCAGATTTATATGTTGGTAGAGAAGAAGTATCCCCTTGCACCACTACACTTTCAATGATGTTGGAAAAGAAGCTTATAATTGATTATGAAAGTGAAATGGCTTATCAGCTTCTTAAATTCATCATAAAACAGCTTAAGAAGTAAAGAAGTGTTTGGAAGCATCCTCCTGGTGTTGATGAAGATTTAAATGAAGAAACTTAATGATTTTGAAGAAGAATAATAAGTTTAGGGGAGGATTGTTAGGATTAAAAGTCTTCTTGATGTTGTTTGAATTATTGTTGCTCACATTTATGTTAATGCTGCTCAGCTAGAGTTAGTACTGTTCAGAGACTTCAAAGAAAATATGCTAAGTGTTTACTACTGCTAGTATACAGTTAGTACTACTAGTGAATATTAGTGTTGCTGATGAACTTCAAAGAAAATATGCTAAGTAGTTACTACTGTTATTATAAAGTTAAGACTGCTCAGCTGAAGTTAATGCTGCTAATGAAAATATGCTTGAAGTTACTACTGCTAGTGAATATCAAGTTAATGTTGCTAGTTAGTACTGCTTATATGATATGTATTAGTTGTTTATAGAAAAGATTTTAGATACTTAGGGAAGTATTGTAAGCCGACTAGGACTCCTTGGTGTATAAAAGGAGGTCCTAGGGCATAGAGTTTGATGTACCAGAACCAAAACCAAAAATCAATCTTAGTCGTATAATTCTTAGCTTCAAGGTCTTTGTAACCCTAATACTTTGAGAGTATTCGTATTATTATCATTAATAATATTGGAGCTTATTTGTTGAATTGTATGTTCATTGAATTACTGTTTCATTGATAATTCTTCTTAATATTAAAGATTAGATTCCGCATAATCTTTAATACATTCAAACAAAGTTTCTACTATAGTTGTGTTAGATTTATCTAATATAACTAAACCTTAAACAAGCTTAAGGAATTTGATTATTGAAATTGGATAAACAATGGTCGGTTTCAGAGCTTGTTAAGAAGCTTTGAAAGAGAAGAACCTGTTTTTATACATAAGATCTTTAAAAAAAAAGATATGGATCAATATTCTGCACACATAGTGGCTGAATCCAAAGTTCCCATGCTCATACCTGGTGAGTATGAGATGTGAAAGATGAGGATTGAAAAAAAAAATATATCAGATGATGACTATGCACTGTCGAGAAGTCATGAGAAGGTGCAGACCTTGCATAACAACAACTGTGGAAGGTGTTGTGATAGTGATGCCTATTACAATGCTAAAGTAAAGGCTTAGAGAAGAATTAGAGGTGAATGCTTGAAGTAACCTTTACTGATGGGCATTCCCAATGAAAATTAGTTAAAAGTTTAACTATATAAAGGATGCCTAAGAAGTTGCTGAAGTGTTGAAAAGGGTTTGGGGGAATGCAGTACAAGAAGACTCAAAGGAAATCTCTTAAAGCAGCAAATATGAAAACTTCACTGCTCCAAGCTCAGAGATGCTTGATCAAACTTTTGAGAGGCTTCAAAAGCTTGTGAGCCAGTTGGAGCTTTTGGATGAAAAACTTTTACAAGAAGATGTTAATCAAAAGTTATTAAGAAGTTTGTCACCTAAGTGGAACACACATGTTGTTGTGTGGAGGAATAAAGCTGATTTGGAGACAATGAACATGGATAATCTCTACAACAACCTCAAGGTGTATGAACCAGAAGTTAAAGAGATGTCTAACTCAAGTTCAAACACATAGAACATGGCTTTTGTGTCCTCATTCAATAACAACTCACTAGCCAGCACTAATGAAGCAGTTAATACTGCTTATGGAGTTTCTACTGCTAGCACTCAAGTTAATGCTGCTTACTCTACAAATATTGATAACTTGAGTGATGCTGTTATTTGTTGCATCTTTGCTAGTCAACTAAATAGTCCTTAACATGTACATGAGGACTTGTAACAAATCCATCCAGATGACATAGAAGAGATGGATTTGAGATGGCAAATGGCCATGTTGACTTTGAGGGCCAGAAGATTTTTGAAGAATACAAGAAGGAAGCTTACTGTTAAATGGGCAATAGACTTTTGGTTTTGATAAGTCAATGTGGGTTGCTACCACAGCCATAAAGGGGAATTTTCATATTGAGTGCAAAGCTCTAAGAAATCAAGACAACAAGAACAAGGAAAGCTCAAGAAGGAGTGTGCCTGTGGAAACATCTACTTCCACAACTTTGGTGTCATGTGATGGTCTTGGTGGATATGACTGGAGTGATCAGGCAAAGGAAGGGCCTAATTATGCACTCATGGCTTTCTCGTCTTCAAGTCCTGACTCAGAGGTATATCCATGTTTCTATTTGTTCAAATCTTGTTTGGAACTGTTGAACTTCTTATATCTCAAAATGAATTTGTTTTTTTTTTTTTTTTATTTCTATTTTTTTTTTTTTTTTTTATTTTTTTTTTTTTTTTTTTATTTTTTTTCTTTTTTTTTTTGAATTTTTCTTTTTTTTTTTTTTTTTTCTTTTTTTTTTATTTTTTTTTTTTTTTTTTCGAAACTATTAAAAGATTCTAAAGAATTTGAATTAATAGTTCTTGGTTATAAGACAGGTTGAGTTTATGAAGAAAAAAACTTGAAGTTTAAAAACAAATGAGGTCTATTTATTTACAAGATATTAAGGGCTTAAAAGTTGAAATTCATATAGGAGAAATAACTATTAAAGAGCTTAGGAAGAAGCTTGAAATAGCTCAAAAAGAAAAGGATGTCATTCAACTTAATGTAGATAAATTTGAACATGCATCTAAAAGTTTAAACAAGCTCATAGAGTGTTAGATAGTTGACAATTGCAAGAAAGGTTTAGGCTATGAAAATTATAATGCAGTTCCACCTCCCTACACATGAATTCATTGCTTGTCCAACACCTGGACTTGGCTTTTACTACATTTAAATGAGTTTGTTAATAAGCCTGTAGTTGAGAATTGTAAAGCTATGTCTAGTGAAGAAGAGCCTAAGGTAGTTAGGAAGAATGATGATGCCCCATGTATTGAAGAATGGGTGTCAAATGATGAGGAAGAGGATGTGTCTCAGCCTAAAATTGAAAAGAAAACAGTTAGGCCTAGTATTGTTAAGAAAGAGTTTGTCAAATCTAAACAACAAGAAAAAACTGCTAGGAAAACTGTTAAACAAGTTGAGCAACTTAGACAAAAACATCACAGTCTAAGAGGCACAATCAAAGAAATTGGAACAATATGATGTTCTCAAAATTAGGAACAATTTTGAGATGTTTAATAAGGCCTGTTATTGTGTGGAAGCTTTTGATCATTTGCATGGTTGATTGCAATTTCATCAAAATGTTTCAAAATCAAAGGATTGTTTATCCTGTTTGGAACAATGCTCAAAGGGTGAATCATTAAAACTTTGCTAAAAGACTCACCCTATGGATAAAAAGAATTAGTTCTAAGAGCTGTACTAATGAAGTCTGATTTGTACTCAGTTAGTATACTGCATAGACTAGTTAATTGTTGGGGGGGGGTATGGGGGGGGGGGGATGCTCACTCAAATACAACAAGTTATTGCTGCTAGACCAATGTCATTATCTTTCTAAAACAATCAATTCAACTGTTAGCGCCCTTCATTAGAACACACATTAAAAACAATAATATTAATCTTAGGTTATTTTGTTAAGGGTAAAAAATTTAATACTGCTAAGCCAAAAGCAGTAGTTAATGCTGTTAAGGGAAAATAATTAAATGTTGTTAAGGCCTCAGCTTGTTGGGTTTAGAAACCAAAGCATAAAGTTTTAGACCATGTTTCTAAACACAACAGTGCATCAATCACCCTAAAAAAGTTTGATTATATTGATGCACAAGGCAGATCCAAGTCAGTGATGGCTTGGGTCCCCAAAAGAAACTGATTTTCTTATCTAATGTGCAGGGCAATCCACAAATGGATTTACAAGATAAAGGAGTGATTGATAGTGGATGCTCAAGGCACATGACAGGGAACATGTCCTATCTTACAAACTATGAAGAGATAGATGGAGGATATGTTGCTTTTGGAGGGAACCCTAAAGGAGGGAAAATCACAAGAAAATGTACCATTAAAACTGGTAATCTAGATTTTGAAAATGTGTATTTTGTGAGAGAGTTAAAGTTTAATCTCTTTAGTGTCTCACAAATGTGTGATAAAAAGAATAGTGTTCTTTTTAATGACACTGAATGTATTATTTTATCTCCAAACTTTAAGTTAATTGATGAAAGTCAAGTTTTACTTAGAGTTCCTAGAAAGAACAATATGTATAGTGTTGATTTAAAAAACATAGTTCCTATAGGAGGTTTAACTTGTCTTTTTGTAAAAGCAACATCTGATGAATCTAAACTTTGGCATAGAAGGCTAGGTCACTTAAATTTTAAAACCATGAATAAATTGGTTAAGGGAAATCTTGTAAGAGGTTTACCTTCCAAACTTTTTAAAAATGATCAAACTTGTGTTGCTTGTCAAAAGGGAAAGCAGCACATATCCTCTTGTAAGTCCAAAACAGAGAACTCAATCAGTCTTCCTTTACATTTGTTGCATATGGACTTGTTTGGTCTAACATTTGTAAAAATCCTTATGAAGAAAATGTATTGCCTAGTTGTCACAGATGATTACAGTAGGGTTACATACATTTTCTTTCTAGCTACTAAGGATGAGACTAGTGGAATTCTTAAGTCCTTTATAAATGGGATAGAAAATCTAGTAGATCACAAGGTTAAGGTGATTAGATGTGATAATGGAACTGAGTTCAAAAATAGAGAAATGAATCAGTTTTGTGAGATGAAGGGTATTTTGAGACAATTTAGTGTAGCTAGAACTCCTCAACAAAATGGAGTTGCTAAGAAGAGGAATAGGACACTAATTGAGACTGCTAGGACTATGCTAGCTGATTCTAAGTTGCCAACTACTTTTTGGGCAGAAGCAGTTAATACTACTTGCTATGTGCAAAATAGAGTGTTAGTAGTTAAGCCTCATAATATGAACTTTTTCATGGTAGAACACCAACTTTAAGTTTTATGAGACCATTTGGGTGTCCTGTTACCATTCTCAATACCATAGATCACTTAGGAAAATTTAATGGTAAGGCCGATGAAGGTTTCTTTGTTGGATACTCTTTAAATAGTAAAGCCTTTAGAGTATTCAATAATAGAACAAGGATAGTGGAAGAAAACTTGCATATTAGGTTTAGTGAGAGTATACCTAATGTGACAACCATGACTTGAGCAGGTTGGTCAAACCGTAGTGTTGACCTAAATGTATCTGTTGCAATGTATGGTTATGTGTTTATACGTGTTTATATGTGTTTGTGTGGGATATGTGAGATTGGATAATCAATCCATTGAGCGTGATCGTCTCATTGGGATTGGATTTGTGTTGAATTTTGTGAAGTTCATTTCGTTCACTTTTGGTGACAAGGAAATAATTTCGGTGATTGAAGCAGTTTCGCGTTAATTGTGTAAGTAATTATACATATACGTATTTTTGTGTTAGTAATTTAAGATAAGTTTAGGTTTTAGAGGTTAAGTTAAGAGAAATGAGTTGTTTGTGGGAAAATTTCATTTTAATCACTTATAGTGATAATGAAATTGATTGGGTATTTTGAGAGAATTGTTTTGGTTAATATGTGGATGTCTAGGTGATGGATTAAAATGGAAAGTGTGTCATTTGTGAAAGAAATGAGTTTGTTAAAATATGAGAGTTTTTTGACTTTCTATTTTTAGAAAGTGAATTTGTGAAATGAAAAGTATTTTTGGAAAGTTAATTATTTTTAAAAGTCTAGTAAATTGCGTTTAAGCAAAAAGGTATGTGCAAATAAGCTTAGGTTTTTATAAAAACTTAAGGTAAAGCAAATAATTAAGTAATAACAAATATATAATAAATAAATATTTTTTATAGATGAATAGTAAAAAACGAATTTAAAGAGGATAAGGGGAAAAAAAAAGAAAAAAAGAGTTTTAAAAGGAAACAAACTCTAATTAGATATTATCTATAATTAATTGGGGGCCTATAAATACAAAATAAATCCCATAACTCCTCTCCTCCTATTGCGCGAGAGTCAAGAGAGAAAAATAATAGAGAAGAAATTTTTTATGTTTAAGGTATTTTCTAATCTTTGTTTATTCTAGTTTTTATTTTAAATCTTGTAATCTAAGCATGATGGATTAGGTTTAATCATGAAAATAAATTAGGGTTTTAAACTTTCTGGGGTTTATAGTTTAATGATGATTGTTTGATCATTTGTTCAATTGGTTTCGTGATTTAATCATGCGTCAGGGTCTAGATCGCCCGAATTAGTTGTTTAATTCACTGCAGAAAATTAGAAGTTTTGTACGGTCTTAAGTTAATCTTAAATTATCAATTAATAATTTTCAACTTACTGGTGATAAATCAGAGAGTCTACTTTCCAGCAAAGTTGGTCTCGTGAGTTTTTATGGTCGGGAAGTGGGTCAAAAGGTCTTTACAAAATCAGTGTGTAAAACTGTGACGAATTTTAGTTTTGGTTTTGATTTTTTAAAAAATACTTAGGCATCTAGTTAGAGGCTCTAAATCACATGGAAGTTAGTTTATATATTGTGTGTGACTCCTGAATTTTTGCTAAGTATGTTATGAAGTTTAAGTGGGTTATCTAATGCTTACTTTTAGGGTCTGAGTCAGATTTGGCCGAATTCTGGACACTTTGGTTAATGATTTCTAAATGGTATTTTGTAATATGGTATGGATTTGGGCAAGACCTAGGAGTGTTCATAAGACATATATGTAGATTGGTGAATTTTAATACAGAATTCATGAAGTGTTGAAGTGGGACGTTAGGGCGCAGTATGTGAGGATAAGATTCTGGCTCAATCCATAAATTTAATGTGAAGTATTTGAAGTATAAACGAATATATAAGGAAGTTGTAAAAGGGTGAAACTCAAGTATAGAACTTATGGTGATAGCTTAGATATCATCATAGTTGGAGGTTAATCATATTTGGTTGTAAGCCTAATTGTTGGTAGCTTATTGTGTGCTTAATTGTTTAGATATATACGTGAAGGTTTGTGAAAGCTTTGTTGGATTTTTTGGAAGCTAAGCATCTAGGTGAGTTTCTGTTGTGCCATTTTATGTTTTACATTGGGATGGAAATGATGCAAAGATGTTTTGGATGTGGTTTTAATCGCTGAAATTTATGTGGTTTTACTGAGGCAGAACTGTTTAGGTGGTTATTATAGGTGATATGTTAATATTGTTGTGATTGCTGTGTTGTTTCTGGTTAGAGGGTTGTGCTGTTACTATTCCAAATCTAATTAGAGGATTGAAAATATTATCCCATTTCTGTGTGATTCGGTTGGAGTGTAGTGACTCTACTCATTTCAAATAAAACTGAGGTTGAAATATTCACTCCATATGTGTGTAATTCCGATTGGAGGGTATGGATTACCCCCAGGCTTTGTTAGTGGATTAGGGGAATGTTCCGTACCATTGTGATTGATGTGAAGTTGTTTTGATAGCCTTTGTGATAGCTAGCTTTAATTGTTCGCATGATATGTTATGTTAATCGCAGCAAATTGTTTGTTTTTTAAAGGATTGTTTTATATGTCGTAAAATATGACTTCACCAACCTTTGTGTTGACGTTTTTAAGCATCATTTGCAGGTGAGGTTATGAGGATATTAAGCTAAGAGAAGTGGCAGAATGACGCTAGGAATACATTGGAGTTCTGCTCTTGAGTTTATTTATATTTTTCTGTTTGAATAAAGCGTTTGCATGATTGTTTGGATTATGTTTTATGACATGTCATTTTTAATGAGACTTCTTTCTCAATAATAAAGACACATTAGGTTTTGGGTATTGTATGACACTTTATGTCTTGTTACTTTAGTTTTCATTTTAGTTATTCTCTATATAGGACACATGTGTTGTGATGAGACTCCATTCTGTTTACGCCTCGCGTTTCGCCTTCGGGGGGTTTGTGGTCACCTTAATGTTGTAGGTAGTGGATCAGATTGGCTATTTGATATTGATGCACTAACAAGAACAATGAATTATGAGCCAATTGTTGCAGGTACACAGTCTAATGGTTTTGCAGGTACAAAAGCAAGTGATAATGCAGGTCAAGCTAGAAAGGAGACAGAACCTGTCAAAGATTACATTTTGCTACCATTATGGACTGCTGATCTACCATATTCCCAAGATCCAAAGAGTTCTCATGATGATGGATCCAAACCTTCAAGTGATGATGGAAAGAAGGTTGATGAAGATCCAAGAAAAGAAAGTGAATGTAATGATCAAGAGAAGGAAGATAATGTTAACAACACTAACAATGTTAATGCTGCTGGCATAAATGAGGTTAATGCTGTTGGTGGAAAAACAAGCATTGAACTTCCATTTGATCCAAATATGCCTGCTTTGGAAGATTATAGCATATTTGACTTCTCAAGAGATGATGAAGATGATGGTGCAATGGCTGACATGAACAATTTAGATACAACAATCCAAGTCAGTCCTATATAACTACAAGAATTCATAAAGATCATCCTCTTGATCAAGTGATTGGAGATTTGCAATCAGCTACACAAACAAGAAAGATGTCAAAGAATTTGGAGGAACTGGGTTTGTAGTATATCAAACAAAGAACAACATTAAAGACTCACAAAACTGCTAGTTTGCTTGCTTTTTATCACAAGAAGAACCCAAAAAGGTAATTCATGCATTGAAGGAATCAAGCTAGTATGGAGGCTAGCAGGAAGAGCTTCTACATTCAAGTTACAAGAAGTTTGACTTTAGTGGATTTACCAAATGGAAAAAGGGCTATAGGCTCTAAATGGGTTTTCAGGAACAAAAAGGCTGAAAGGGGATTTATTATTGAGAAATAAAGAAAGAGTTTGGTGGTTGCTCAAGGGTACACATAAGAAGAAGGGATTGACTATGATGAAGTCTTTGCCCCTGTTGCAAGAATTGAAGCAATTAGGCTATTTTTAGCTTATGCTTCATTTAAAGATTTTGTGGTGTATCAAATGGATGTAAAAAGTGCTTTTCTCTATGGGAAGATTGAAGAAGAGGTGTATGCATGTCAACTACCAGGATTTGAAGATCCAGACTTTCCTGATAGAGTATACAAGGTTGAAAAAGCACTGTATGGACTACATCAAGCTCTTAGAGCTTGGTATGAAACCTTGTCAACATCTCTGTTGGACAATAGGGTTCAAAGAGGGAAAATTAACAAGACCTTATTCATCAAAAGGCACAAAGGTGATATTTTTCTGGTCTAAGGTTATGTGGATGATATCATCTTTTGTTTAACAAAGAAGGAGCTATGCATTGCATTTGAGAAGTTGATGCTATGGAAAATTTTTAGGAAGAGTTATATGGGAGAACTTACATCTTGTTGGGATTTAAAGAGCAGCAGATGAAGGATGAGCATATCTATTAGTCAGCATAAATATGTTGCTGAAGATTTAAAGGAAATTTGGGTTTACGAAGTCCTAGACTGCGAGAACTACAAATGGAAAATCAAAGTCTCTGCTCAAGGATGAAGATGGTGAAGAAGTGGATGTTCATATGTATAGGTCAATGATTGGTTCATTGATGTATCTTACATCTTCAAGACCCGACATCATGTTGCTGGTGTGCCTGTGCTAGATACCAAGTCAATCCAAAGGTTTCACATCTATTCATGCTTGAAATGGATTTTTAGGTACTTAAAAGGTCAACCAAAATTGGGCCTTTGATATCCAAAAGATTCTCCTTTTGATTTGGTAGCATACACTGATAGTGATTATGCTGGAGCAAGCTTAGACAGGAAGTCTACAACAGGAGGTTGTCAATTCCTTAGATGTAGATAAATATCATGGCAGTACAAGAAACAGACAGTGGCTGCAAATTCCATAACAGAAGCTGAGTATGTGGCTGCTTCAAGTTGCTGTAGACATGTGCTTGGATTCAGAAATCAACTATCTTGATTATGGGTAAATTTATGCATACCAAGATCTTTATTGACAATAACATATACAATTTGCATAATTAAAAAATCATGTTTTATTCACAAACAAAGCCATATAGAGACAGACATCATTTTTTAGCGTTGCATTGAAAAGAAAGTGATTCAAATGGTCAAAATCCATATAACAACGAATGTTGCAGATTTGCTTACAAAAGCTTTTGATGTAAGTAGATTTCAATATTTGATTGTTAGTATTGGAATGCTAAATCTTTAAAGTTTTCCATCTCTTTATATTTTTGTAGAGTTTTGTATGAATTAGTACTATTATTCATGTCATTAAAGTTTCTGCTGTTAAGTATAACTAGTAATGCTGGTTATATTTAATACTGCTGAGTTTCTACTGTTAGTTATACTTAATACTGTTAGGTATTTTGAATACTATGATAATTGTGAAAATTGCTATGGTTTGTGTTTTCTTGGTTTTTAGACTAACATTTTGCAGGAAAAGCAAAGAAAAGTGTTAAATTGATGATGAAAAAGCTGTTTTGGAATTGAAGTTAATGCTGGTGACTCAAAGTTAATGCTGCTAGGCATAAATACTATGGCTGGGTGAAAGTTTAATGTTGTTGAGGGTATTTTCATAAATACTTCGATTAAGGGTTTTAATCGATTCTTTAATCAATTTCACTCTTTCAAATACTCTCCAATTACAAACCCTAACTCAATTTTATCATCCATTATCAAAACCCAACACAAATGTCAACTCTAAAGTTTGCTGATACTCATAATATTGTCGCATTTTTGTCTAAACCTACAAAGAGTGATGGGTTTGAACAAACTGTGGAGTTTTTGAATGCACACCCTATACGGTATGCATTAAAAAAAAACACATTTTTTAAAAAAATTTTTTCGCTTCTATGTAACATTTCTTGCATCGAACAGTTCTGGTCTACTGCCATGGCCAAACTATCAATAGGGAAGAATAGTTACATGCCCTAGTAGATGACAAGAAGATAATCATCACTGAATCATCCGTTAGAAGAGATCTTCAACTAGCAATCGAGGAAGGTGTTGATTGTTTACCAAATTCCACATTTTGAACAAATTTCATGATTGGGATATGAGAAAAAATTTCACCCTAACTCAATTTTTCATCCTTTATCAAAACCCAACACAATGTCAATCTCTAAGTTTGCTGATACTCATAATATTGTCGCATTTTTGTCTAAACCTACAAAGAGTGATGGGTTTGAACAAATTGTGGAGTTTTTGAATGCACACCCTATACGGTATGCATTAACCATTAATCCTACTATATACATTTCTTGCATCGAACAGTTATGGTCTACTGCCATGGCCAAAACTATCAATAGGGAAGAATAGTTACATGCCCTAGTAGATGGCAAGAAGATAATCATCACTGAATCATCCGTTAGAAGAGATCTTCAACTAGCAATCGAGGAAGGTGTTGATTGTTTACCAAATTCCACCATTTTTGAACAACTTACACTGATGGGATATGAGAAAATTTCACAAAAGCTAACTTTTTATAAACCATTCTTTTCCCCATAAAGGAAATTTCTAATTCATACTATTTTATAGTGTCTAATTCCAAAGACTATTGCATGGAATGAGTTTAGTAGTACTATGGCATCTGCCATTTTCTGCTGTAGCTAATAACAGATGTTAATTTTCAAAATTCATTTTTGAAAGTATGATTAGAATCTTGGAGAATTTGTCTGGCAAAATTTTGATGTATCCAAGGGTTGTACAAGTATTTTTGGATCAACAACTTGATGGGATGTCAACTCATAAGAGAATTTATATTGCACCCTCTCACACTAAAAAGATTTTTGGAAATATGAGAAGGGTAGGCAAAGGTTTTTCTGGTAGAGTAACACCTTTATTTCAAACAATGGTGGTACAAAACATTCAATTGGGTGTAAGGTTCACGTATTCAAACTATCCCCATTCATCACCCCATCTTTTATTCAACCATCTATTCAACCTCAAAAGACACAAAAACCTAGGAATCCTAAAAGAAAGGACACTCAGGTACCTCATCCTAGTGATCCTACTAAAAGTGTTGTAGATGAGGCTGTCTATAAGGAGTTGGGTGATAGTTTGGTGAGGGCTACCACTACTGCTTCTAGCTTAGAAGCAGTGCAAGACAGTGTTTATATCACTAAGAACCAATCCAAGGCAACACCGAATGAATTAGTTCCCTAGGAAATACTTCAGGGTGGTGGTCCAGGTGCCATGAAACCTGGGGATACTATTGTCAAAACGAGGTTGAGAATGTATCTAATCATTTCCATTGATTCATGCTCACAAGAGGTAACACACTTCAATGTGATAAGGTAGAACTTATACTTGATACATTGATGGCACTTGTACCACTTTACAAAATTTAATTTTTTTTTTTTAAGAGGTTCTTGATTTAGAGAAGACAAAAGACTCTCACATAAATGAGATTGCTGTTTGAAAAGGAGGGTCAAGAGCTTGAAAAGAAAATTAGGTCAAGAACTCATAAGCTGAAGAGATTATACAAAGTTGGTTTGACTGCTAGGGTAGAATCCTTTGATAGTGAAGAAAGTTTGGGTGAGGATGCATCCAAATAGGGGAGGATTGATGCTATTGATGCAGATGAAGAAATTACCCTGGTCAGTGTTCAAAATGTGGATGAAGAGATGTTTGATGTGAATATTTTAGATGGTGAGGAGGTGTTTGTTGCAGAACAAGAAGTTGCTGCTAATAAGGTAAATGATGAAGTTAATGTTGTTGAAGAAGTAGTTGAAGTTATTAGTACTACTGGTAATGTAGTTAGTACTGCTGGTGATGCAACAACTGTTAGTGCTGCTACAACAACTACTGATGATGATGGTGATATTACTTTGGCTCAAGCACTTATAGAAATGAAAAGTACAAAATCCAAGAACAAAAGGGTTGTTATACAAGAGCTGGGTGAATCTAATACAACAACAATATCTTCACAACAATCACAGGAAAAAGGTAAAGGGATATTGATAGAACCTGTGAAGCCTATGAAGAAGAAAGATCATATCAGGTGTGATGAAGAAACTACTTTAAAGTTACAAGCTGAATTTGATGAAGAAGAAAGACTTGCAAGAGAGAGAGCTGATAAAGAAAAAGAAGCCACTATTGCGCTTTGATTGATACAGGGTTGTTATACACGGGATAAAGATTGATGCTGATCATCAATTGGCTAAAAGAATGCAAGCACAAGAACAAGAAGAGTTGTCGATGAAAGAAAGGCTTACATATTTTAACAAATTCTAGATGAAGAAGTAAAGCATTTTGCAGCTAATGAGCTGAAGAGAAAGAACTAAACACACAACCAAAATCTCAACAGAAAAGATAATGTGTATTACCTTAAAGTAACAGGAAGGATTCAAGCTTAAAGTATTTGAGTGAAAGGTTTGATTTTACAAGAGATGTTGACAGAGCATTCAAAAGGAGTAAATACAATTTTAAAGACTTTAGAACAGCGTTGGTGGAAGGCCAAGACAGTAAGCTGGATGAGCTGATTTAAGTGAATGCAAGATGCTAAAGGTGGAAGACGACAAAGAAACATCAGAGCTTAAACAGTGTTTGGATTCATTCCAGATGACAGAAGAGGTAACATTGATGCTATACCTTTAGTATGTTAAGTTCCATGTATGGTTGGCTGGAGATTCATATAAGAAGGAAGAAGAAAGCTATTATAAATAATGGAGCTGAGGAATAGTCTACAAATGTCATGATATTAGTCACATGCTTAAAAGTTTGACAGGGTAGATGGAAGATTTGTACAAGTTGGTAAGACTAATTATGAGTCACAAGACCAGTGGAAGATTGGATTTGTTGTTATGAGGTGATTTGAAAACATGTTTGAACCAACTCATTAAAAGTAGAATCATGGAGGAATCAACAAGATACAAAGTATTGGATGGGAAGCTGTATGATCATGTGGTGTACATGCATTGAGGATGACAACATATGCGATTTATATGATTGGTGTGATGAAGTAATCCCCTTGCCACCACTTTCATTTCAATGTTGTTGGAAAAGAAGCTTTAATGGATTATGAAAGTGAATGGCTTATTCAGCTTCTTAAATTCAGATTAAAACACTTAAGTGAAGTAAAGAAGTGTTTAGACGATCTCTGGTGTTGATGAAGCTTTAAATGAGAAACTGATGATTTTGAAGAAAATATCAAGTTTAGGGGAGTTGTTGGTTTAAAAGTCTTCTTGATGTTGTTAGATTACGGAGGCTCATTTTTGGGTTATGTGCTAGCTGGAGTTTGAATGCTCAGCGACTTCAAAGAAAATTTGCTAAGTGTTTATACTGCTAGTACGCAGTTAGTATGCTAGTTGAATAGTTGGTGTTGCTGATGAACTTCAAAGAATAATATGTCTAAGTAGTTTACTACTGCTGTACAAGTTAAGACTGCTTCTAACTGAAGAGAAATGATAGGTCTAGATTTTTGTTGTGAAGAAGCTCATATGGTGTTTTGCCGTGATGAAGGCATATCATGGAACAATTTTGTGTGTAACAGGCGGTAGCAACTGCTTCAGCCCATAAGAATAATAGAGCTTTTACGTAAATTAACATTGCGCGGGCTGCTTTAATAAGCATATGATTACGTCTTTCAACGACACCATTTACTGTGAAGAGCGAGCAACAAATGTTTCATGAGAGATGCCAACCTTCTCATAATATTTACGCAAAGTTTGATTAACAAACTCAGTTCTATTATCTGTTCTGATGCATCTAACAGGTGTCTTAAGCCGCACTTGGATCATCTTGAGAAACTTAATTATGAAATTTGGAGCTTCATCTTTTAACCTTAAGCACTTAACCGATGTAAACCGTGAGTAATCATCTATAATGTCAAGGATGTACTTCTTTCCATTAATGCTTGCGACACGCATTGGGCCACAAAGATCCATGTGCAGGAGATAGAGTTTTTCTTGGTTAGTGTCTTCAGATTTAGGTTTGTGAGGTTTCTTATTGCTTTTTCCCCATTGCACAAGCAGAATACAGATGGTCCTTTTCAAATTTAAGCATAGGGAGACAACAAACAAGACTGTATCTGGCTAAATGGTTGATTGCACCAAAGTTCAGATGAGACAACCTTCGGTGCCATAGCCAAGACTTAGTCTTTGTGGCCTTTAACAAGAGACATATCAGGGAGGACGCCATAGTATCTCTAAGAGACAGTGTATATTGATTGTCCCCTCGAGATCCAGTCAATAGATCAACACCTTCTAAATTACAAATGAAGCATGTGTGTTGACGGAAAGCAACTTCAAGGTTCGAATCGCAAAATTGCCCGACAGAGAATAAGTTGTATCTGAGTTCTTCTACGTAGTAAACCCTTGATATCATAACATTCCCAATCTGATAGTCTCTATAACCCATTATCTTTGCCACATCATCATTGCCTTTTCGAATTTGAATGTACCCAAAAACTTTATTGACGAAATTGGTGAGCTGAGAGCGATCTCCGGTCATAAGCTTGGAGCAGCGAGTCTAAAGTACCAAAGAATAATTGGGATGACCTGCATTCATCAAGAGAGGAAGAATGGAACATTAGAAGCTATGTATCCCACGATTGAATGGTTCCTTTTTGTAAGCAGAAACAAAAATAAGAACCTTAGATTTGCCTAATAGGAAACATTAGTTTTAGGATTTCCATTTTCCTGAGTAAAAAAAACCAATGTTTTCGACAGCTTAGGTGTTTTCATCATTTTCTAGAGCATTGGTTATCCATCAGGGGCCTTCATGTAGTTGTTGTAATCCAAGTTAAGGGCATTCATTTTCCACTATAGTGTAGGTCCGCCAGTATGTCACCATTATAATCCAATATTTGTAACTCCTTTCCTGTTTGTTTTCGCAACTTTTTCCCTCTTGAACTTTTTCTAACAGATTAAGATTTTAACACGAGCATTTACATATTTAAGAAATCAAGAACACAAAAACATAATTATCAGAAAGCATGCAAACATTTACCCTTAACACATTTAAGGTAGTTCGCATTAAGCTTGGAATGTTGCACATTAGCAGTTCCTTTAGGTACAAACAACACAGTCTTTATTTTTCAAACTAGATTTAACTTTCCTAGGGTGGGCGCTTACTGTTATTCTTCTGAGTACTACATTGTGTTTTGCTGAATCTTATCTTTCTTTGTATTGCCTGATGGCTGTGATCCGCTAGCACTAGTAGACAGTTTTACTCCTGTAGAAGACAACATAGGTTTGTTAGAAACTAAGTTCGATGAAGAAGCTGTTTTGTGTTTGTGTTTCCTGAGGATGTGACGGGCTCAGTAAATCTAACTCTTTTGTCCTTGTTCTTTGGGGTCATAGCCACTAATTTTCAATCAGCATTGTTGATACTAGGGCAGGTTTTACTGATGTTTGTAAGCAACTCCTGAATTCGTTTAGCATACCTACAGGCAGATTCTAAGGATTGATCTTGTGGATATTTTAATTTAACATGTTCAACTAGATCCTTAAGAACTGTAGCTTCTTCCTGAGTGTGCTTAATATAGGCAGTGTGAGCTGTCTTTTTATTTAACAATTTAGGAGTTATTGGTTCCATATCAATATTAAGCATTTTTGGATCACTAGGGTGTTTTGTAACATCATTATCAACTAGAGCTTTTCTTTTAAGTTTTCTTAAATCATCCTTGAGAGATGTAATTACCAAAACTTTTTCCTGAAGACTAGAATTTAAATCAAAAATTTCCACAGACTTTAGATTGACTTGATTAATTAAATCATCACATTATTCCTTTTGATCGAATACAATGCTGGGTTTAATGGATTAATAGAAGTTTGCTTATAAGTCTGTATCAAATGCTCATAGATCCTCATCAATAAGCTTTGACCACCCTATGATCCAATTCAATAATATTTATGGTTTCACAACCTTTTTAAGTCCTTTTTAATCTATCCTCATTCCATTTTTCCACTTAGAGATTTAATTTCTCCTTTTTCACCTTCTTGTAGACCGGTCTTTTCTCCTGGGACTGAGCTTTCAATTCATAATTTCAAACAATTGATCAAAACTTTAGAGCCATTTTGAATTTGAATACAGAATTAACCCTTTGAAAAAATTGTTGATTTAATTTTGATAGATCAAACTTCTAAAGAGATGCATGGTTTTTCAAGAGTGGTAAACTTTTTAAACAATTTATCGTAAATCTCTTTTCAATCAAATCCTTTGTGTGGAGAAGCCAGTCTCCAAGTTTGAGACACTTTTCACAATTTCAGCATATTCAACAGAAGATAAACCACATAAGAATTGCGGTAGGTGTCCTTTGATATGTGGAATTCATACTACCGTTGTTAAAGGTTGTAGCTAATATGAATAGATTCACACAAACTACAGGAGAAACAATGATTAAGAACACTATAAGTTATGCGGAATCTAACTTATAATGCAAAGAAGAACAATGAATATTGATAACTAAGCTTTTATATTGATTGCTAACTATGAGATTGACAATGAACTGATATTGATTGATATCTCTAACTATGCCGTAAGGGTTCCTTTTATACACCAAGGAAAACCCTAATCCTGGCTTACAAAACGCGTAAAAGATAATGCATATCTTTTCCTATAATATTTCATGCATATCTCTTAAACGGTACTAACTATTTTATACTAACGGTACTAACTATCTGAGCAGTACTTAACATTTTGTACTGTCAGTACTAACTATTACTAGCGGTACTAAGTATATAACTAACGGTACTAAGTTAGGAATGTATAATTCCCAACAATCCTCCCCTAAACATGATTGTTGAACTTGTTTAACTTCATGTTTCTTTGGTTTATTCTTCTTAAGTTCTTGGAGGATGTATCCAAACACTTTGTCAAATCTTGATCTTGATCTTTAATAATCTTTGACATCTTTTGCTATCCATCTTTATCAGCAACTTATCTTTTCAGCAACACAGCAACATCTTTTCAGCAACAATCCAACTAAGTTGGCTTTGTAGTTTTTGGCAAACTACCAGCCATGAACGGATTTGATTTTCCTTTACCAGTAGCCGTTTGCTCTGGGATAGTCAACTCTTTATTGAAAAATATGGTGAGTTAATTACCATACAGTTTTTGGTAAACTGTCAACCATCAACGGAATTGATTTGTCTTTACCAAATATCGTTTGCTTTTGGACTAGCCAATGCTTCATTGCCATAACATGGTGCATTGATAAACCATATAGTTTTTAGCAAACTATCAGCTATCAACAGATTTGGAGTAGTCTAACCAAGAACCTGATTGATCCTTAACTAGCCAACTAATCATAACCATGGATGAAGCAAGGTGAGTTAAGAACCCAACAAATTTTGTAAATTGTCAACCATATACAGATTTGGAGAAGTCTTTACCACAAGCCGTTTGCATATGGACTAGCCATTCTTATGCCTATTAAGCCTTGTGAACTAGATGACCATAATTGTTGTGTGTTGGATAGCCAACACTCAAACCCTCTCAACTCATTTCTTCTTTAACTCTTCATTCACTGTAGTTTAATGAATCTTATCAAAATCTAATGCAGCAGTACTGTCTACCCGATTCTTCTAATCCAAAATCAAGCAATCTCATATGACCACCTATTTTCTCCTTCTTTGTACCCAGCTCTGCTAACATCTTGCTTTGCAAGGTACATTAGTTAAGACACTTCCTTGACAAACTTCTTCTCTTGTCAGGATCACTAGCTCCTCATTTCCATTTCCATAATCTTTCTTTTCATCCTCAATGAAACAATAATAGTGAAACTTTCACAAACCTTTTCACTTTCTCATATAAAGCTGTATTTTTCTTCAAAAGTTTTATTCTTCAGGTCTGAGTGTTTCTTGTTTCCAACATGTTTCAAGTAAGTCATCATCTGACTCCTGAGCCGAGTTCTTGTAGGAGGTCTGTTTTTGATGGCAGCAGCTCTTTGTTCTGCAAGAAACCTTGCTTTGGTTGCAACTGTAATCATGATCAATTTGCTCTTTTTCCATACTGAACTGCTCTCTCCTCTTCTTCTGAAGCCTTAATGCTAAAGTCCATCAGCTTCAATTCTTGGCTTTGATGTCGATCAAAATCTTGTAAAAGATCACAATTGTAGCTTTCTTCTTCAACAAACTTTTTCACATCTTCTTCCTACTTGCTTCCAATCCCTTACACCTTTCTTGCAATCTCCTCATCATGAGCAAGCATCTTAAACTTCTTTCAATCATTGATGTCTTCTGATTCCAGTGTCAGATTCATCTTCTTCAAAAGTCTTTTTCTTGCCCTTGTCCTTTGGGATCACTCCTTTAAAGAGGCTTTTAAAGTTAGAAGATATCTTGTTGAAGTAGGCCTGGTCTTTTAATATTCCTACATCCTTCAGTTTCAACCTTTTCCTCCTTGTTCTCTTGAAACTGCTTTGGCTTGGCTCATGTTAAGAAGAACTTGGGCAATAGTTTCATCATCTCCAAATATTGTAAGAGTAGATGTTGGAGTCGTTGGAGTAGCACTTCTTCCTTTAGTTTGATCAACAGTACCTTTATCTGGTCTGTCGGTACTAACTTCTTCCTTGTTAGTACTAACTTCTTGCTTGTCATTACCTTTATCTGGTCTGTCGGTACTAACTTTTGGTTGATCAGTATTAAGTGCATCTTTAGTACTAACTTCCTTTTCTGCACTTTCCTTCTCTTCATGCACTACATATCTTGTCCTCCCCACATCTTGAGCATCCTCAGTCTCCATATAGTCAATTTCATAATCATCAAGCTCATTAAAAGCTGAATCTTTATAGACTGTAGGTTTAGCTTTGCCAGATTTCCTCCCCTGTTTAGATACATACTCCTTTTGCATCCACTGTTTCTTCAAGGATTTCTTTCCTGCCAATCTTTGCTTCATGGATACACTCTTCATCCAAGCTCTGTGGTGTGTGATAACAGGTTTGGCTTTCTTCTTAAGCTTCTTGATCTGTGCCTTCAAGTGTTTAATTTCATTGGCTTGATCTGTAACCTGTGTACACAAGGAGATACAAAGATCATACACACTTTGGAGTGTCATGCCACCCTCATTCCCTGAAAGGGATTTATCACTGGATGACTGACCTCCATGATTCCCACCAGAACCCTCTGGAATGGAATCAGTAAATAGAAGTAGTAAAGGTCTAGGAGAAGGGTTAGTCTGTGTCTCATGTTGGTCTGTACTTGGGTGAGGAGGAGAGGGTATGGGTTGAGGTTCAGATGGTCTTTCTGACCCTTCACCCTCATCCTCTGTTGGTTGAACCAACATGTTAGGAAACAGAGGTGTGACTTTCCCTGAAAAATGTTTTCCCTTTTTGACCATAAAAGAGAAAACTTTACTAGTTAAAGCATTAATAGGAAAATGATCTAAGGGCACAGGCACATTCTTTAGCTGTTTATCCAAAAAGACTGAAATAAATCTTGGATACATAACAAACTTTTTCTTTGCATCCAAGTGTCGCATCATACCATCAAAAATTAATTTAGAAAAATTATATTTCTGATTAGTGGTTAAGCAAATTACTGCTGTGGCAATATTAGTGGGAATTTGATCCCAAGAAGTGCTTTTAGAACTTATGCAGTGATTCATGGTATGAAAAAGAAATCTCCACTGGGGTGAAAACAAGGCTTTGTTAAATGTTAAGACAGTTAGGTCCCCCTCATACCCTATTAGCTGAATAGCTATTAAATAGAAGTCCTGATTTGGGCAAAGAATCTATCCGCATCAACATCATTAAAAAGAAGATTATTTCTTATTGTATGCCTCTAGATAGACACGAGGCTGCCAACTAGGTTCGCAGTATATACCAACATTATGATTATGTTGGATTTAGAAGACATCCAAAACTGTTCAACAAATATAGTAGAGACTACAGGACTTACAGTGAGAGCATAGTGAATGAAGCTTCGCGTAAGAAAGCTGATAATTCCAATGAAACTACTTTATTCCATCAGTCTTTTCTCAAATAAGCGGACCATGTTGTGGTTTATGGCACGACTCAAGAATAGCCATACTTGATGAATTGATAAGTGACGATGAGTAAAAGATAGGGTTATGATAGAGAAAGAGAATTAAGAGAGTTTAACAGTTGAGAAACTGGCAATTGATATGGGTTTATATAGATTGAACAAACCCAAAATCAAAGAAACCATTTCAATTTACACTTTAGACCCTTGGCGGTATTTTCTCCAACGTCTTTATAGCGGTACTATCTTTGCCCAACGGTATTAACTTTGCACTGTCGGTACTAACTTTTGTCAACCAAAAAATGAACAAGTCTGGCAACAACAGTTCTTCAGTACCATTTATATCTCTTTCCAATGACTCTCTAAAACCCAAATAACTCCATGAAAATCATCACTATGGTCAAGATTCTTCTGCACACTGAACACTTCATACAAACTATACAACAAATCATATTGCCTCCCCTTAGCTAATGCAGCTTATGGATTGATCATCCCAATAGTAACAACCAAGAACTGAAACCTGCTAACATCAAATGCCTTGGTTAGAAGATCAGCTACATTGTCATCAGTGTGTATTTTTAGCACCTGGATAAGTTTCTTCTCATATGCATCCCTTATAAAGTGGTGCCTAATTGCAATATGCTTTGTTTTGGAGTGAAATACTGGATTCTTTACAATGCATATAGTACTTTCATTATCAATGTAGATCTTTGTGTTCATGAAATTGAACCCATAGTCTAACATTTGATTTTGAATCCATAAAACTTGCCCACAGCAATTTGCAGCAGCAACATATTCTGCCTCTGTAGTAGAAGTAGCCACAATTGTCTGCTTTTTGCATTGCCAAGAAATAAGTCTCCTGCCAAGAAATTGACAACCTCTTGTTGTGGATTTCCTATCAAGATTTGCTCTAGCATAGTCACTATCTGAGTAGGCTTCCAGGTCAAATGAGGACACTCTAGGATACCAAAGGCCCAGTTTGGGTTTGCCCTTTAGATACCTAAAGATTCTCTTAACAGCACTTAGATGGGAGGTCTTTGGATTGACCTGAAACCTAGAACAAGCACAGACTGCAAACATAATATCAGGCCTAGAAGCAGTCAAGTACATTAAGGAGCCAATCATGGATCTATAAAGGTGTACATCCACATCACTAGCTTCCTCATCCTTGACTAAAGGCTTCTAGGTCTCAATTGGTGTACTAGCAGTCTTTACACTGACAAAATCAAATTTCTTCAGGATTTCTGCAACATACTTATCCTGACTTATAAAGATACCATCTTCTTTCCCCTGTTTTGACTTGTAATCCAAGATAAGAAGGTGAGCTCTCCCATATAGACTCATCTAATCTACTCTTGTCATAATGCCTCAAATCAATCACACCAAGATCCTGTAAGAACCAAAAATAATAGTCAACCACAAAAACTTTGTACTAAATATATATCATGTTTGTCCTTCTTAATGAAAAGAGTCTTGTCAATAGTTCCTCTTCTGTATTAATTCTTCAGCAAGAAAGTAGATAAAGTAGCATACCAGGCTCTGGGAGCTTGGTGTAAACCATAGAGAGCTTTCACTACTTTGTATACCATCCTTAGGAATAACTTAGAAAACTATAAAAATGGAGTGTTGAGACACATAGACCTCCTCATTAAATTTTGCATACAGGAAAGGCACTTTTCACTCCATCTGATAGACTATGATTCCCATGTAAGAAGCAAGTCTAAAAGATCCTAATGGCTTCAAATCCTGGCCATAGAGCAAAAACTCAACATAATCGTATCCTTCCTCTTGCCTATGTCCCTGAGCAACTAACCTTGCCTTATTTCTAACCACAACACCTCTCTCATCCTTCTTATTTCTGTAAACCCATTTTGTTCCAATTGCCTTCTTCCCATAAGGCAAATCTACAAGAATCTAAACTTTCTGAATCTTGAATTGCAATAGTTCTTCCTGCATAGCATCAACCCAACTTTCATCTTCAAGTGCTTCAGAGATCTTCTTGGGTTCATTTTGAGACAAGAAATAAGCAAATAAACAATGTTGGAAGTCCTTATGATTATTTCTCCTTTGCTTTTGAATATAACTTACAAAAGCATGGGCTCCAGAACTTTTAGTCACTTTGCTCCTTGTTTGAACTGCTGATTTTAGATCTCTAAGAATTTGAGTCGAAGGATGAATAGAGTTAATCCTTGATGTGGGAATAGGACTAGCAATCACAATAGTTTCTAAATTTGTAAAGTCAGCCACTGCACCCTCATCATCATAAGATGCATTGGTAAAAATACTAGCAGTAGGATTGTCATAAATTTTCTCAAGTGAAGGTATTTCTAAATCATCTTGGTCAGTATTGGTTAGATCAGTGAAGGATAGTCCACCATAAGGACTGACAATACTAACCGGTGTGCTAGCAGTATTAACTATGTTAGTACTACTAGCTTTAGCAGCTCCTGCCTGAAGAAGCAAATCCTTAGTTTCTTGGGCAAACTCCTTCCTGAGAGCTTCAACTACATTATTAGCATCATGTTCTTGCCTTTTAAGTCTTTCAAGCTCATCCAAAAAGACTTGATCCTCCTTATCTACTGGCTTGAAATCAGGATGCGTGGTAGGTTCTTCACCTACATTATTTGCTTTTGAGCTCTTGACTGTTGAAGTATAAGAAGACCATATTGGCAGTACAAAGTAGTCCTGAGCAGATTCAGCTTCTATTTCAGAATCACCTGCATCAATATTATCTTCTGTACCTGCATTATGATTAGCTTCTTGTGGACCTGCATGTTTGTTAGCTTGATTCTCTGATCTCACAGGTTGATAATTCATTGAATCAGTTAAATAATCAAGATCAAACAGCCAAGTTGGTCATTTCCCTACAACGTTTGGTTTATTTTCTAAAAAGGTTATGTGCAGGTTTTCTTTAACTCTCTTGGTTTCTAAATTGTATACCCTAAAAGCCTTGCTTTGTAGAGAATACCCTACTAAAAACCCTTCATCTGATTTCCCATCAAACTTGCCCAGGTGGTCAATGGTATTCAAGATGGTCACATGGCACCCAAAAGGTCTTATATAGCTTATGATTGGTATTTTACCAGTTATAAGTTCATAAGGTGTCTTATTTTGAGGCTTGGTCACTAATACCCTATTAAGGACATAACAAGCAGTACTAACTACTTCAGCCCAAAAAGTGTTAGGTAAAAATGAATCTGCTAGCATAGTTATAGCAGCCTCAATAAGGGTCCTGTTCTTTCTTTCAGCAACTCCATTTTGTTGTGGAGTTCTGGCATTACTATATGCCCTCTTGATTCCTTTTGACCCACCGAATTCAATAAAATCCCTGTTCTTAAATTCTGTACCATTATCACTTCTAATAGATTTAACTTTTAGATTTAACTGGTTCTTAATTTGTCTTATAAAATCCTTAAGGATTCCACTAGTTTCATCCTTAGTTCTTAAGAAGAAACACCCCAACTAAACTTGCAAAAATCATCAGTTGATACCATCAATAAGTCTATGGTTTAAGATCCTTACAGATGTATGTTCCAAATAAATCATATCAGTAGCTTAAGGCTTACAATAGAGCTCACTATCCTTGGCTTTACAGGAGGCCTTGTGTTGCTTTTCCTTTGACAAGCAACACAAGTGTGGTCCATCTATGAAAAATCTTGAAGGGTAACCTCTTACAATGTTTCCTTCACAAGTTTGTTTTAAGTTTTTAAAGTTAAAACATGACCCAACCTCCTATGCCAATTTTGTTAGATTCATCAATTGGTGGCCTTTGCTATTAATAGCTAAACCTCTAAAGGAACAATGTTCTCTAGAATGAACTGTACATATTGTTTTGTCTGGGGATTCTAGTAAGAACTTGTTTCATCATGTAACTTAAATTCACAGAGACAAAACAAGACGCACACCAGTGAGTGCAGTGGTGTCTGTGAAGAGAACCTTGTTCTTCTTGTCACACATCTGTGACACAGAAAATAGATTGAAATGCTGTAGTTCTTTCACAAAGCACACATCCTCAAAATCTAACTTTCCTGTTTTTATTTTACCTTTACCAGTTATGTAACCTTTACTTCCTCCAAAAGCAACAGGGCCACCATTAAAGTCTTGATATTCAGCAAGGTAGGCCTTGTTTCCAGTCATGTGCCTGGAACATCCACTATCAACAATCCCTTTGTTCTGTAAAGCTCTTTGTGGATAATCCTGCACATTAAATAAGAGAGATTAGTTTCTCTTAGGGACCCAAGCCTTTTTGGGCTTGGGTCTGCCTAGTGGATCTTTGAAAGGAACACAATTTCTAGAACTTGATCCACCATTGTATTTGGAGACTTTGTTCCAGTAATGTCTTTTGTGTCTCCAATTACAACCTGCTGAGGGCTTAACAGCAGTTTCCCTTTTTCCCCCAACAGCACTAACTGCATTTACCTCAGCAGTATTAACTTTTTGATATGAAAAATTGGTTCTAAGTGTTGTTGTTCTATTAAATGGCTTTCTAAAAGGTGAAAGAGTTTTATGAAAACCAGCTTTTGGTCTAGCATTATTCACAATAGGCTTAACAGTATTAACTTTCCTAGCAGCATTAGTTGGTACTGCCTGTCTGTTAAAATTATGCCTAGCAGTATTAACTGTGTTAGTACCGCTAGTTCTAGTAGTATTAACTTGAATCTTGCCAGTTCTAGTTAGTACTGCTTTTGGAACAAATTGGTTTTGATGATTCACTCTTTGCACATTGTTCCATACTGGCCTAATCTCCCTTTGACCAGACCCCTTACTCATCATATTGTTTAATTCAGCTTGTTTAGCCATCATTTTCTCATGGAAATCACAATCTCTAATAAGACGGCTAAAACTTCCACACACAAAACATGCCTTTTTGGTAAAACCATATCCCAAACCTAGTTTTTCAGCCATTAAACAACTACAATCCTTTTTGTCAGGTTTAGGACTCTAACTACATGTGTTTTGTTCTTTAACAGTTTGCCTAGGAGTTTTTACATGCTTAATAGTATTAATAAAAGCAAAACTAGGTGTTTTCTGTTCTTTTATGGGTAGAGACACATGTTCATCTTCACTATCTGACTCATACTCCTCAATGATAGGAGCATCAGACCAAACTTTAGGTTGACTTACTACTTTGGGTTCATTGACAACTGGTTCAGGCATAGATTCATATGTTTCTTCACTACAATTGGATTCACAAGTATTAAAGTCACTGCTCCTAGCATCGGATTCACTAGGTTTTGATTGCTTTGGACCATATGTAAATTGTGAGTCATCTATTTCTTTATCAGGTCCAGAAGGGATGTAGATCCCTGTCATTGGAGGGGGAACTGCATGCATCGCCTCTGCATATCTATCATTCACATGACTATCTTCTATATCACTTGTCCTATTGACAAACATACTTTGGAAAACTTCATTTTCATAACTTAAAACACCTTTATTCATTTGATCACCATACCCAAGTCCAGCCTTATCCCTAGCACTTATCTGACTATTTAGCAAAATATTAAGATTTTTAAAAGAGTTGTGCCATTTTTCTACTTTAGCTTTTAATTCTTTTTTTTCTTTTTCAGCTTCTACTAATAGTTTCTTATGGTATGTAAGGACATCAGTTTTATCATCTAAGTCAATTTTCATAAACCTTATCTTTTCCTCATACCAAAGTTGACTTTGTTGATGAGCAACTAATTGTGCTTCAACTTTCTTTAAAGCTTGAGTATATGCCTGTATTTCTATACTGGCATCTCCAAGTTGTTCCCTCTGTTCATCATATAATTTTTTAAGTTTAGCATAAGACTCTTTACATTCTTTTGAACAAGAAGTTACCTCTGTGTCTGAGCCTGAACTGCTGCAAGCCATCAAAGCATAGTTCTCTTGTTGACGTGACTGGTCAATCAACACTTCTCCATCAATAGTCTCTCAAGCTTTAGAGTCCTCCTGACTTCAGATCTTCACCATCCTTATTTCCAGAGTCCAAGCATCTCTCCTCCTACTATCCTTGATTTCCCTTGGTTCTGCATTCTCTAGCAAAATGCCCTGGTTTTGTGACAACTATAGCACTCGACTTTGGTTTTGTCAAAACCAACCGGTTCCTTGCATAAAATTAAGAGTTTCTACCTGTCTTTTTGTAGAAATTTTTTATTATCTTAGAAATCATAGCCACCTGCCATTCAAGGTCCATTCTTCTAAGAATTGTATCAAGCTGTTATAGATTCTCATGATCAATTGAGGGCAATGGATTGAGTTGCAAGGAAGGGAATATGATGAAGCATGTTATGTTGTAAGTTATGACCAGAGGATTAGAAACACCCTAAGATGGGTTCTAAAAACATCATTAGTACATTGCTAGTGTTCTCTGAACGAATTCACATATGCGTGCTAGAGGATGATGCAATAGAACCTTTAACATCAGACTCAAAGACTCTAAGATTATTATACAGATCATCAAAGCTGAGACTGTCCACTACTGGCTTGGTCATCATGATTAAGGAAACTTGAGACTAGGCAGAATGTAGAGATCTAAGGAATTTCTGATTTGCATCCTTAGTGGAAACGCCTGCATCATGAATCTCTAGTTGACTC
Source organism: Tanacetum coccineum (assembly GCA_026074375.1). Taxonomy (NCBI): domain Eukaryota; kingdom Viridiplantae; phylum Streptophyta; class Magnoliopsida; order Asterales; family Asteraceae; genus Tanacetum; species Tanacetum coccineum. Next base: position 104,357 of record BQNB010003388.1, read on the forward strand.
CGAAGACTTTGAAACATGTCATAGCCTTTATGTAGTTCTTCTGAGTTTGATACAGAGAAACCTTCAAACTGTTGCTTTAGAATATACTTTTGTATCTTCTTTGATTCATCATTTCCCCTAAATCTAGATTTGATGGCTTCCCACATCTCTTTAGCATCAGTCATTTTATGAAATTTAGCAAGATGATCTTCTGGTAAAGCCATAAGCAAAGTGGTTCTTGCTTTTCTTTCTCTTTCTTTGGCTAAGATCTCTTTTGCAGTCCTTGAAGGAAGAACCTTGATTTGACCTTGTGTATCTGTGGAGATTGATACAGGACCATTTCCATTTTGTATAACTTCCCAGATAGGATAGTCTGTATGGGCTAAATAATGTTCCATTTTCAAGGCTCATATGTCATATTCTCCTTTCTTGAGAATATGAAGTTTGATGGTTGAAACAGTGTGAGGAGTTTGTTTGTGTTGGTGTTTGTGATGGTGGTGGTGGTGGTGGAATATCATCTTGTGATCCAGCCATTGAATTGTTTTGTAAGATAGGGGTTTATAGCTTGTTTTTGTTCTTCTTACTCAGAGTTTCTCACAGGCTCTGATACCACTTGTGAGTCCCAAACTGAACAGATTTTTGCAGCCTGCTAAGGGTGATAGCCAACTTGTATAAATACAGATTGGCTATAGAGAAACACTGACTATGAATACTTATTGTATATGCGGAATCTACACAATAGTATTAAGAAGAACAATGAATATTAAACTTTTATTATATATATATATATATATATATATATATATATATTGAACTGCTTGTTATCTCTCTAATGCCGTAGGGTTCCTTTTATAGATCAAGGATAAACCCTAACAGACTTATTTAATGAAAATAAATGTTTAAAAATACTAAACTAATTATAAAAATTCTAGAAAAAATACAAAAAATAGCTTATACTAATTAGAACCTAGGAAAAATAAGATTGAGACCACAGCTTATTGAATAAGCCACGAAATAAGCTAAAAACAGCTTATAGACAAAATAGGCTAAAACGAGTATAAGAATTAAATTGTGTAGATGTATAACGAAAAAACCCCAGGGCGCAGTGGTAGTAAGTGTGTGGTGTGTGTTATAAAAGGGTTGAAAGTGTTAAGGTCGGGGGTTCGAGTCTTGCTCACCCCCGATTTCAACTTTCCCCTTTTTTATTTTTAAAAACTTATAAAAGCAAAGTTATTAAGCACCTAAAAATAAGCAATTTTAATAAAAGAAACTTTATGAAAGCCCTGAAATATCACTAATTAAACAGCTGAAAAGCAAACAGTTACTACTTAACTTTTTTTTGAAGCTTTTCTTAAACTAAATAAGCTATAATACTAAATAAGCTAAAGTTAAGACTAAATAAGCTATAATAAGCTAAACCTAAGCTAATGAGCTAATCAGAACTAAAAATAAGCAAGTAATAAGCTAAAAGACTTAATAAGCTCTAGTATTAAAACCAATAACCAAACAGGCCCTACAGGGACCTTTGAGCTTATTTTTAGATAAGCTCTTGGATCCTTATAAGGAAATGGCTTATGCAATCCTATACTACAACTAATAAGCTTCCTAAAATGCTCTGAAAATGATTTTTGAAACAAAATTAGCTTAATGAAAGAGTACTAAGAAAACAGACTTAAGACTTAGCATATTCTGAGTTTGCTTTGGATTTGAAAAGACAAAATTCACTTTTGCAATTTAAAAACAGATTAGCAAATGAAATTATTTTGAAAAAGCAAATTGAGACAAGTGATTAATGACCTAAAAATTACTTATGTTATTAAATTCAAAACCTAAAAACTATAACTACCTTCTGAATTTTGATCCTAAAAGAGACAGTTTGTTCATATTTATTGCTGATGCAATTTGCAATGAAAAAAAAACAAAACTAAAAACCACTTAGTGCAGGCTAAAGGTCAATGTTACTACACCTTCAAAACATCAAAATGAGAACAAGCTAAGCTATGAAGTCAACTAGAGACCATTAGAGCTAAAAATGACTATGAAAAAGAAAGCTATACCCACAATTTCAACAATTAACTACAATCTTATGAAAACTTTGATCAAGACTAACAAACTACCTAGAATTCAAGCTTATAAACTAAGAATGATTTCCAAATGCAGTTTTAAAGACCAAAGTGGTCACAAACAATTCTAACTCTAAGTTAGTTCATGCTGTGCCAAACACCCCCTTAAAATTCATGAATTTCATTTTAGCTGATTACAATGAGTTTTAATGAATGCAACTTTAATACCAGATTTCAAACAGCTAAAAACAGTCCTTATGAGCTTAAACTAACAATCAAATAAGCTAGAATCATTAAGCTACCAATCTAAGCTACTTATTTTTACGTTTTTAGGATTTTATGATACACAATGAAGAAATCTAAGAACTATACACTAAAGCTAAGAACAAATGATCAAGCATATTTAATAAGCACTATAAGATAGATTTGAACACAAATAAGCAAAACAATTAAGCAAACTAAGCAATTACTAAGCTAATAAGCAAAATTATACTCAAATATTTAAAACAGAAAAGTAAATGAGTTTTAGAACCTGAATCCCAGCTAAACAGGGATTAATGCTCAACAAGAGCTTATGTCTACGAGCTCTGGCTTATTGAGAATAAGCCAGTGAGGTCTATGGATCCTTCCAGGATTGATCCATCATCCAAATTTATGCTGTGGTTTATTTAGGGAAGACTTTTGAGTATGATTAGCTCAGTTAAGCCTTGGTAAGCTTAATTGAGTTAGCAGCTAGCTTAAGAGAACTTATAAGCTTATGTAATTAAAGGTAAAGCTTAATCAAATAATTTTTGTATTAAAGTAAAATATTAAAGACAAATGATCAACTATGAAGAACAAACTTTTATTAATAATTGAAAACTGGTTACAAACTGAGAATGAAAATTACATTAAGTAAAATTACTAAGCTATTAAAAGAAATTACATAAGCTAATTTTATAAGCTAACTAAAAGCTATTCCTAGATATCTTGCTGTGAGTGATGGATGCCTGTATTTATAGTTGTGGTGAGAAGCTTCTAGGTCCCCTCAGTTAGTTACACGCTCCCATCCATCCTGTCCCTTCATTCATCTCAATCATTGGATCTTCATTCATGGCCGTTGGATCGTTTTGATGAGCACACGGATTGCCAGCGTGGCATCCGTGTGTCAGACCTTGTGTGCTTCTTTTGCAAGCATTTTAATGTAATATTCTACTTCTTAGTATGCTTTCTTTGTATCCACGTGTGATTCCCTTGTGGGTTTCCACCAATGAGAGGGCTTGGTGATGTATAACTTTGCCAGCTTGGAACTTGACCCTTGAATTACCAAGCCACGTATCCAATTTCCATTTGCCCTTTGTTTTGAGCTTGGTAAAACTTGAAGAAGATAGTGAATAGTAACAATAGAAATTCCTGCGTGATTCATTTATAAACAAGGGGTTTGACTTTTTTTTCTTTTTACCCAGGTTTGACCTTGGGCTTATAAAGGTTTTTGGGCCGGGTGTTGGTTTATAAGCAGGAAATGGGCCATGGATTGTTTTATAAAAAAGATAACGAGTGTTATCTCTTATAGTGTTAAGAGATAACACCGTTAGGGCTTAGGGATTTTTTATGAATTTGGTTAACTTTGAGGGACTGATTTGGTATTTTTGTGGTTGACCACTGTTGACCATGAGTTGACTTTTCTTGACCTTTGATAGCATTCTCCCGGCTCTTGTATTTTCTTTCCTTTCCCGTGTCCGTGTTTGTCCGGTTTTGACCGTTTTCTTAAGATTTTTGCAATATCCGTACCTACACAATCACAAAGATAAAACAAGCAATATTCCAGCATTTAAAGCACAATTTTGTCTTTATGGGTCATATTTATGAAATAAAATCGGATATGTTGTTTTCCACACATATCAAAATTTCCTCAAACTAAGCGATTGGCGTGTCCCCTCAACGCAATATTAAATCTCTATAACCTAATAACCTCAAAACTTTCTCAAACTAAAATCTTTGAAAGTATACCCCCCACCTAACCCCCCCTGCAAAGACGTTTGTGGGAAAAGTTAAGAAATCACAAGTTCTAAAACATCCCATTTTCCATTTTTTCTAAACTATTTCATAAATCTTAAAATTAGAATATTTTTGACTTTTCATTATTTCCATAACTAGTTAGGGATCATAGAACACGAATGCATTTCGATTCGAGAATGCCCCAAAAAGGATAAATTCATCGTTCCCGACTTTTCACTTTTCCAAACCAAGCTTAAAACAAAATCACAGATAAATATCAGAAAAGATGCTAACACTACTCATATTTGCAACTTGTGAACTTTTCACTCCTGACATTTATTATATCTTAAGTGAGTGTGCTATTATGAATTTCAACCATGATCAAACGTTTTTCAACATACAATATCTTTAACGTTTTCACCCGAGAAATATAGTTTGAAGGCAGCTCATCCCATGTAGGACTTTTGTCTCCGGCACATCCCAACCTTGCGGCTAGTGACCATGCTTTTTGACACCCCAACAGAAGACTATTCGGACTCTCGGACTTAGGTTTCAAAATCTCTCAGGTTTCCCGAATGTTCATAGCTTATAAAATAGAATAGTCAAAGTGCTAAAACATATTTGAATTTAACAAAAAGAAATCTATTTATTAATTCAAACTTAATATTATTTAGACATTTATACAATTGTAACCCTTAACTTTTTAGAAGGCTGCAACATCGGTTATGAGTCGGCAAGAGGTAGTAAACTTTTATCAGCCCACAGCTTTTATTATTATATTATATATTTTTTATCATTTTATCATCATTTTTTTATATATAGAAAAAAAAACTTCTTTTTGAAAAATTCAAGTATAAGTTTGAACTAAGACTAATTTTTTTGCTATATATTACATAAAAAATTGTTGATTTAAGTTTAATCTCCAAAAACAGCATGTATATTAATCCGGTTAGAAGCTTATGGGAGAAAAAGCAACAAGTTACATACATGAGCTCCTAAGATTTCCAAATAATCTTTGTTTAGCATCCTACTCATACCTAACTCTATCATTTTTCGTTCTTCGCGATTATCGCGAACGCTTAGCCTAAAAGTTAAGGAACAAGGTAGAGCTCAACATGCTCGATCGGGTCAAAATTTACTCTTATTCTACCTAACAAGAAAGTCAAAATTGTGACAAAAACACTTATTTTATTTTTGAAATTTTTAAAAATTTTCATATTTTTTTGAAAATTTTTGGTGGGAAAACAGGGTACGTGAGAACAACGAATAAAGGTAGGCAAGATCATATCAAAGATATACTACCCCATACTAAAATCAAACATTGTCCTCAATGTTTCCTAGCCTAAGCCTTAAAAACCCCATACTAGAACTCAAAAAGGTCGAATGCATAACTCAAACATGAAGAAAGTATCACAAAAATCTTTAGCCGTTTATTAAGTGTGCTAAAAGATAAATGTTAGACGATAAAAATCTTTAGGATATCGGATTTCCCCAAACTAATGGCAAGCAAAGGCTAGGAAGCTCGAGTGGACCGGGACAAAACACCGAACACGAGAGTCTTCAGAAAATTTGGGTCAATCCTGCAAACAATCACAAGTACAAACAACAAACACAAAGATCGGAAGAGTACAAGCCTCCTCACAACACATTAGAAGCTAGAAAGAAAATAGAAAATGGATAAGCATGGGGTGCCTCCCACAAAGCGCTTTATTTTTGGTAACCGAGTCACATAGCTTGACTCGATCCCTGAATTCATTTGTCCTTAGGGAGAGTAAATGGAAGAGAAAATCTCAACCGGGCTTTCATTAATGTTTGGATAAACATTTAAGCACATGAAAGTTCCATCCCGATGAGAGGCCACCGGCTCTAAGTGGATAGGTCGGGGTTAAAAATGGTGTCCTCATTTTTGGTGGAGGAAAGTAAGGGACAAATGTGAAGGAATTATCAACTTCAACATTAATCTCACCTCCCCCTGAGTCAAAACATTCATCTTCATTATCAAAATTGTTCATCACGGGTGCATCGGTCTTAATAATTAAACTATTCTCAACATTTGGTGGTTCCGGAGGAGGACGAGGAAATGACGGATCAAAATGAAATGATTCAAACTTGGGAAGTTCTAAAAGAGGGTCATTTGAATTATCAGAAATAACAATGCTAATCAACCTTCCCTGATCAGGCTCAACCTCAAAAAGAAATGAATCATACTCGGGAAGAGAGTTATTAGCATGAGTAGTGGTACTGCCACTTCTCGTCTCTTCCATATCATCGCTAAAAGTCTCAAATTCAGGTAAAGAGTTATCTGAATAAGAGAAAGATGTATCAAACTTCTCAAAGAATGAATCACTATCCATAATGGAAATAGGAAATGAAGAGGGAGACTTGAACACATAATCAGGAGTGGGGTTATTTTTTAAAGATTCGATATTAGTTACAAGACGACTAATGTTCAACAATTTCTCACGAAGAATAACGTCTTGGATTTGAAAAATATCTTCTAAATCAAACTCTTCCTCTTCTTGATCTTCATTTACCTCCTCTAAGCTATCATATTCCAAATTGAGAGGTGATGCTTCAACGTACTCGATGTTCTCATAAGAATCGTCATCACTTGAAGTACCATCATCGTTGGAATCGAATAAAATCTCAGAATGATTGCTCAAAGCATCAAAAGTAGAAGGATCTTCACAAACGGGCACATCACACGTATCTTCGAAAATACCCTTGAACTCACTTGGGATTTGGACAAGGTTCTCAACACTAGACTTTATTACTTCGTCGGATTCCGTTGCTGGAATAGTGTCAAGATGCTCATCCTCCATTATGAGAGAGTCAACGGGCTCCTTGGTTGATAAAACAGGTGTGATTGCAATGGTATAGTCCTCGTCATCATCATAGCAAATGGGAATCTTCCAATATCGATCTTTAGCCGCTTGATCTTTCGCAATTCGCCTTTCTTCTTCCTTCTTTTGCATAATTTGACCAACCATATCACATATGGATGTCATTTGCTCCATAAGCTTATTTTGAGAATTGAGAAACTCATTTTGAGCATTTAAGATTGGATGATTAATGGTATATTGCAGGGGTTGAAATTGGTCAAAACCAAAAGAATTAGATCTAGCAGAATTTTGCTCATAATAATCTTCATTCATTGGTTGACATTGAAAAGTTTCATGAGGACTCCCCAATTTTCACAACACAGATAATGTTGTTGAAAATCATGAAAATCTTGCGGGAAATTAAAGTCTTGATTGTAACGGTTCCGGATAGATGAACGGAACTTGAAGGTATACAATATGACTATCATAAACGAGCATCGTTCCCTGCAAAATACCAAGAAATTCAAAAAAAGTTGTGGAGTGGGTATGAAAAACATTAGGAGAATCATCAACATAATTAGGTTTGGAATCATAAGTAAATGAATTCTCATCTCCAGAATTGCATGTCGGATGAACACTTGGCAAAGTCTGTGGGAGCTCAGCAATGGTTTGATTGCATTGTTCTGGATTAGAGATAATCGGAGCTTTTGGTGGACAATTATAACCAATATGAGCACCGTTCCCACAAGACTTGCAAGTACATCGTTGACAAAAAATTCCATCTAACGAATCACCACACTCGAAACAACAATTGTGGTTAATTTGTGGAGGACTTTGCGAAGAATTTACACCGGGGCCTTGATTGAAGACGAATGGCTCTCGAGGTGCACTAACACCTTTAGTGTTGTAATTGGATGACTCGGAAGTGTTTAGAATTTCGTTTTCATCATGAAATGTATACCAACCTTCATTCAAACACTTTCGCACAAAAGCACAAGATCGACAATTTAGACCATTAACCGGGTTTCCACAAGTTGCACAATTCTGAGGAGGTTTAGGAACAAGAATCTTGTCTTCAAGACCTTCTTTTGAACAACAAAAGTCCACAGTGTACAAAGCTCCACAAGTTATGCATTCTTTAATTGAGAAGAGGAGGTTCAAACGATGATCGAGTGACGCCATAAGAATTAAACAAATTAGAGGGTTAATGAAAAGAATTAAATGGATAAGAAGAAAAAGAAGATTGTTTTTGGTTTTTAATCTAATTTTAACTGACAATGATATAGACAACTTGAACCAAATAATCAAACTTACTTTACGGTAGCTCTTAAAAATTTTACTTTTTAAGTTGAGCCGTACATCGCAAGTGACACAAATGGTAAGTTTTTAAATCTTTTATTCGAGTTGGGAACTTATTATGGATAATACCTCAATTGAAGGTATTATTTGTTGGTGTTCTTTTACCAACTTTGTTTATTTTATTTTTTTATGGACAATTTTTTATATTTTTGATTGATTTTTTTAATATGATAATTATACTAAAAGAAAAGAAAAATAATTTTTTTACTTTTTATATATATATATTTTTTTTTGATTTTTTAACAAAAACCAAACTTTCAAAAACGAAAGGGTCTTCAAATCACGATCAACAAACTTCAAACGAGAGAATCTTAATCACAAATCCACGGCAACGGCGCCAAAAATTGATTGGTAGTAAACCAACACACGTAATTATAAAATATATAATATGATAGAAAATTACCAAATTACCCTTGAGGACAAAGGTAAAAAGGAAAATCTTCACAAATATATATAATATAATAAAAATAACTATATAAACCGTGAAGATGAATTCCCGGTCGTTACCCCCAAACGATTTTGTGAAATCTAGAAACCAACCACGTTTGATGCTCGGACAATGATTTGAATTGGAAACAAAGGTTGATTTGATTATCTACTTTTACAAATTAGAATAAGCAAATGATAACAACTAAGCACAAAAACAAATAACGGGAAATTAAACTTTAACTAAAAACGCAAAACGGGAACCCTAACGGCATTTAAAAACCCTAAATTTCTAAAATTAAACCTAAAATGAAGTTTTCTTTTTAAATGATTGGTAGTAAACCAACACACGTAATTATAAAATATATAATATGATAGAAAATTACCAAATTACCCTTGAGGACAAAGGTAAAAAGGAAAATCTTCATAAATATATATAATATAATACGTATATAAACCGGGAAGTATGATTCCCGGGTCGTTATCCCCCAACAATTTGTGAAATTGAAACCACGTGAAATTGAAACCACGTTTGATGTTCGAACAATGATTTGAATTGGAGACAAAGGATGGTTTGATTATCTACAATTTAAAATAAGCAAATGATAACAATTAAGCACGAAAACAAATAACGGGAAATCAAACTTTAACTAAAAACGCAAAACGAGAACCCTAAACGGTAGTTAAAAAAAATAAATTTCTAAAATTAAACCTAAATTGAAGTTTTCTTTTTAAATAGATTCTAATTGACTAAAAAGGAAGTTTAAAGAAAACTAGAACAAAAACGGAATTGAAATGAGCTTTAAAACAAAAAAATGGAAACGAGAACGAATCCCGTTCTTTAAAAAATGAAATTTTGCAAATTAAACCCTACGAAAACAAAACTAATTTTCCTAGAAACTTTACGATAAAAGAAAATTTTCTAAAAAATAATTATATTTTTTTGATTATTTTTCTAATTTTTATATTTTTTAATGTTTTTAATTAAAATAAATGTTTAAAAATACTAAACTAATTATAAAAATTCTAAAAAAAATACATAAAATAGCTTGAACTAATACGGACCTAGGAAAAATAAGCTTGCGGTCACAGCTTAAAGAATAAGCCACGAAATAAGCTATAACAACTTATAAGCTATAATGAGTAAAATGTATATAAGAATTAAATTTTGCAAAGGAATAACGAAAAAGATCCCAGGGTGCGTTGGTAGTGGAGTGTGTGTTGTGTTGTTATAAAAGGGTTGAGGGTGTTGAGGTCGGGGGTTCGAGCCTTGCTCACCCCTGATTTTCACCTTCCCCCTTTTTTTTATAAAAACTTAAAAAACAAAGTTGTAAATAAACTAAAAATAAGCACTTTTAATAAAAGAAACTTTTTATGAAAAACCCCAAATAAGTTGTTAAACAGCTTATAACTAGACAGTTACTACTTAACTATTTTTTTGAGTTTTTCTTAAACTATATAAGCTAGAAGACTAAATAAGCTAAAGTTTATGACAAATTAAGCTACTAATAAACTAATACTAACCTAAAGAGCTAAATGAACAAGAATAAGCACAAAGAACAAGCCATAAGCTAGAAATTCAAAATAAGCACTTATAGAAAACTTAAAACCAAACAGTCCCTTAGACAGACTTTGAGCTTAATATTAAGCAACCAAATGAGCTTTTCATGAAATGAAACTTGGTTTTTCTAGAAAACTAGCTTAAAGACTACTTGAAAAAGCTTTTTAAAACTATTTTTGAAAACTAGAGCTTATTGAAAAACTGTTTGAAAACAGGTTTCAAACTCAGTAGGTACTGAGTTTGCTTTGGATTTGAAAAGACAAAGTTCACTTTTGCAGCTTAAAAACAGATAAGAAATTAAGCTAATTAAGCTAAATTAAGCCCTATTCTACCTAGAGTAGCCTATAAACTAGTTATGCTATAAAATTCAAAAGCTAATTTTAATTATAACTTGCTGAATTTTAAGCTAGAATTTGCCCTTTTATCTTGTTTTCCTGCTGATGCAGTGTGCACAAATATGAACCAAAACCAAAATTTAACAAGTATAGGCTAAGGACTTACTTCTATACTTAATAGAACACCAAATCAACAATAAGTAGAGCAATGATAAAGGCTAGGATAGATTCAAGCTTAAAATGCATATAAATCTCAACTTATACTAACAGATTAAAACTTCTATTACAAAAACACATCTTAAGTTAGCAAACTCTAATCTAAGCTTTAAAACTAATTCTCATAAACCTCAATAATGATTTAAGAAGTAACAAAAGGATTTAATAGCCTTTGACAGCATTAACTAAGCTAATGTTGTCTTTAGCCA
>BQNB010003389.1:0-115302 GCA_026074375.1 Tanacetum coccineum
GGCAAAGAAAAATAGTGTACAAATCACCTCCCTATATATAAGTGTCACCGTCTATAAGATATAATGCATTTTAGTTATCTAAACGTTCAACATATATCTCATTTAAGATATTTTCTCATCTAAATACATTTTTCTTCGAAAAAAATATATGTACACATGCATATAATTGTTAACGAGACGAATTTTGAAGCGTTTAAAATTTTTGATGCACTGTGTGGTCGCTCACTTTGCACACCCCTAGAAACGACCCTGAAGTTATTGATTGTTGGATTAATTTGTATGGGTACATTGAAGCTGATTTTAATTTGATTTTTTCATTAAAGGAGTTTGATCAGGGAGTATATATATGATATTGGAGTATTTGGCAATACCCATAGATCATATCTACAAATAATCGCTCCGATACACTCTTTGACTCAGCACGAGCACATAACATGTAGTGAGCGCAGTTAAGACTCGAACTCTTACTTTTTATACTCAAAAATATCTCAGTTGTCTTATAGAATTTCCAGAGATGAGAACTCGAGCTAAAAAATCATTAGATTGCAAGTATTGGTAGCTAGTGTATAAAATTAGTGGCAATGGTTTTGATGAAAAAGATTAAATGTAGAGCATCTCAGGTATTGATGCAACTATTGTTGGAGCCATTGTTTAATGTTAGTTTTTTTCTCACAACTACTGTTAAACATTTTCATCACAATCAACTTCAGTATTGTCAATAACTTCTTCGTCACTGAAGAGTACTCATTTCACGCACTAGGGGTGTGAATCGGGTCGGGCTCGGTCAGGGGTTCGGGTCAATCGGGTAGGGTCAATTCGGGTTAAAGCTCAAAAAAAAAACCATCACCCGAACCAGACCTTGTTTAATCGGTTACTCGGGTTAGGAGTCAATTCGGGTCGGTCATTTTCGGGTTCGGGTTCACACGAATTTGAGTAATAATGACAAAAAAAATTCGTTTTTTTTTACCTTTTAAATACAATAATCTTTTTAATTTATATTGTAAAAAAATTTTAAAAAAATTATTCGGGTCTTATCGGGTTGACCCGAACCCCGACGTTAGCCAAAACATTTCAACCGTGACCGACCTATTTAGATATAGGGTCATCGGGTTGAACCCTCTGAATGACCCGATTAAATTTTTTGACCGTGTGACCCGACCCGATTATAGGCGCGGGTTGGGGTTCGGGTCGGACTTTTTTTGAACCTATTGTTGGTTGAGGATAAACCATGTGAAGATGCGCAATTTACCATAAGAATTTGTTAATATGATTATGCCTTTATGTCATAGACTTGTTTTGACAGGGATTTTTCGTGCGGCACTTAATCTCGATTAAGTCAGCCTTACTCGAACACTCTACGATCTAGGCAACAAGAAAGTTTCAAAGAAAGGAACAAGTGAAAAGGGGAAATACTTAGTATTGATTAGAGAAGATTACAAGAGAGAATACAAGTGAATTGTTGGATGGTTTGGCCAAATGAGGCCTCCTCTATTTATACTACTCCCACTAGCTACTATGTACAATTCTACACTCTTCCAGGAGGCTTCTAGAGCTTCTAAGAGCTTCCATAACCTTCATACTCTTCCTACAACTTCTAACACCTTCCATGAGCTTCTATGAGCTTCCAAGACCTTCTAACACTTTCCATAGAATTCCACTAAGTATTCTAGTCTAGTATAGAACAATCCGGAATCCCAGCTAACCTCGTAAAATCGGGCGGGGCGTGACATCCTCCCCCCACCTAAGCTCGCGACGTCCTCGTTGTGCCATCCTCATGATATCTCTTGATCTCGTCCGCAAACTGCCACAATAAGTCTTCCGCTTCCTAACTCGCTTCACTATCGGGCAAGTCACGCCACTTGATCAAATACTCCTTATAGCTCGGCACTCCTCGTCTTCGTATCGTACGATCCGATAAAATTTCCTCAACCTCTCGATCGTACGAAGTAACAACCGCTGTTGGTGCCCGCTTGGACACCCCTCGTTCTGGGTCTTCCTCGTCTCCATGATAAGGCTTGAGAAAGCTAACATGAAAGACCGGGTGGATCTTCAACTTGGGCGGTAATTGAACTCGATAAGATACCTTTCCAACACGTCCAATAACTGGGAAAGGACCTTCGTACCTCCGTATTAATCCCTTATGAACCTTCCTCAGTGACTTGAATTGTTGAGGCAAGAGCTTCACCATCACTTGATCTCCGACCTCGAACTCGACGTGTCTCCTCCTTTCATCCGCCCATTTCTTCATCTTCTTAGCCGCCTTGTCTAACGATGCCCGAGCCAAATCTGCTTGTTCGTGCCATTCCTTCATGGTTTTGTAAGCAGCCGGGCTACTCCCCTCGTATGATGCGGCTAAGGCATTAGGAGTCAATGGTTGGCGCCCCGTGACCAACTCAAAAGGACTCTTCCCCGTGGCTTCACTCCGTTGCATGTTGTAAGAGAATTGAGCAACATCAAGGAGTTTAGCCCAATCATGTTGGTTGGCACTCACATAGTGCCGAAGATAGAGCTCCAATAGTGCATTCACCCTCTCCGTTTGCCCGTCCGTTTGGGGATGAAAACTCGTGGAGAAGTTCAAATCCGTTCCCATGATCTTGAACAACTCCGTCCAAAAGCGCCCTGTGAATCTCGGATCTCGATCACTAACGATCACTTGTGGCACTCCCCAATACTTTACCACATTTCTAAAGAAAAGCTTGGCCGTATCGTCCGCCGTAACATCGGGTGGTGCGGCTATGAAAGTCCCATACTTCGAGAATCGATCCACCACCACTATAATACTTCCACTCCCTTCTGACTTCGGCAAGCATGTGATAAAGTCCATGGAAACACTCTCCCATGGTCCCTTGGGCGTCGGTAAAGGCTCTAGCAATCCTCCCGACTTCTTTTGCTCTATCTTGTCTTGTTGGCAAATAAGGCACGTCCGCACGAATGTCTCAACATCGTCTTCCATCCTTGGCCAATAATACGTGCCCTCGACCAATGCCAACGTCCTCTTAATCCCCGGATGACCAGCCCACTTTGAATCATGACACTCCTTCAAGATTACTCGCCTAAGGTCGCCCCACTTAGGCACGTAAAGCCGATCTCCTTTGGTGAATAACATGTCTCCCTTGAGCCAAAATCTCCGAGTCCTCCCGTCTTTCGCCAAAGCTATGATCTTCTTGGCCAAAGGATCATGTTCCAACCCTTCCTTTATTCGGTCTTGGAGGAAGAATTGGGCTTGTGTAATGGCCGCAAACTCCGCCTTGCGACTCAACGCGTCGGCTACCACATTAGCCTTTCCCGGCTTGTATTCCAATTGGTAGTCGAACTCGGCTAGGAAGTCTTGCCAACGAGCTTGCTTGGGACTTAACTTCTTTTGGGTTTGAAAATAACTCGTGGCAATATTATCTGTCTTGATCACGAATCTCGAACCCAACAAATAATGCCTCCAAATTCTCAAGCAATGGACAATCGCTGTCATCTCTTTCTCTTGCACCGTGTACTTCCTTTCCGTCTCGTTTAACTTCCGGCTCTCGAATGCGATCGGGTGTCCATCTTGCATTAGAACTCCTCCAATAGCAAAGTCTGATGCATCCGTGTGTAACTCAAAAGGCATGGTCACATCCGGTAGTCTCAACACCGGCTCTTCCATGACCGCCTTCTTCAAACTCTCGAATGCCGCTTGACACTCTTCGTCCCATATCCAAGCTTTGTTCTTCTTCAATAGGTCCGTCAAAGGGGATGCTATAGCCGAGTATCCCATGATAAACCTGCGGTAATAGTTCACCAAGCCAAGAAAAGATCTCAATTCCGTAACTTTGGTTGGTGGCTCCCACTCTTTGATAGCCTTTATCTTCGCACCGTCCATCATCAATCTTCCGTCCTTGATTTTGTGTCCCAAGAACTCGACTTCATCTTGGGCGAAAGAGCATTTCTCCAACTTTACATAAAGTTCGTTGTCTCGTAACACCTGGAACACCTGTTTCAAGTGCAAGACATGCTCCTCCAAAGTATGACTATAAACAACAATATCGTCCAAGTATACCACCACAAATTTATCAAGGAACGGGTGAAACAACTTATTCATGAGGGTGCAAAATGTCGCGGGAGCATTGGTCAAGCCAAATGGCATGACTAAAAACTCGTAAGAGCCATACCTTGTGACACACGTCGTCTTGGCTTCGTCTCCCTCCGCTATCCGTACTTGGTAGTACCCCGATCTCAAGTCCAACTTTGTGAAGTATCTCGCCTTTCCAAGTTGATCAAACAAATCCGCAATGAGAGGAATAGGGTACTTGTTCTTGATTGTTACCTTGTTAAGTGCCCGGTAGTCTATGCACATCCGCAAGGACCCGTCTTTCTTCCTTTGAAATAGCACCGGCGCACCATATGGGGCTTTCGAGGGTCGAATATAGCCCGCATCCATTAGCTCCTTGAGTTGTTTGCGTAACTCTTCCAACTCGGGTGGTGGCATTCGGTAAGGGGCTTTGGCGGGGGGTTTGGAACCCGTCTCTAACTCGATGGTATGATCCACCTCCCTCCTAGGTGGTAGCTTCTTGGGCAACTCCTTGGGCATCACATCCTTGAACTCATCAAGTACCCGCTCGATCACCTTTGGTACCTTCACTTTGCTTGAACCCTCATCCGTCTCTAGCCTTGTTACCGCCAAATAGCAAGGCTCGCTCTTGTTGAATCCTTTCTTGAATTGCATGGCCGAAAGGGTCTTCGCTCCACTTTTAGCATCTCGCTCCGTACTTACCATGCAAGTTTTTCCACCGTCTAGGATACACAAGGAATTAGCAAAAGGCATAGGGAAAGCTCGTACCTTATCAAGAAATTCCAACCCAAGAACTACTTTGAAATCATCCATCGGGACCACCGACAAATCAATCATCCCCTCCCATTCTCCTATCTTCGCCCGAACGTCCTTAGCCACTCCATGAATGGCCTTGGCCGGAGAATTTACCGCCTTAATGGTTCCACTTCCTTTTGTAGCGTTAATCCCTAGCCGCTTGGCTTCATCAACCGCTACAAAGTTATGAGTCGCACCGGAATCTACAAGAGCACGTACCTTAACACCATTGATGGTTGCTTCAACATACTGTAGGCCTTTTCCTACAACCTTCGGTACCTCTGTCTTTGCCTTGATTGCATTCAAGATCCTTATCGAACCCATGCTCCCGCCATCACTCGCTTCTTCGTCATCATGAGCCGACATTCCATTGAGGCTCGCTTTCTTCGGGCAATCACGAGCTCTATGAGGTCCATCACATATGAAGCATCCACCATTCTTGTAGCTCGTCTTCAAGTTTTTATCCTTTCCGGTGGGAGGTTTTCGTGCAGCATCGACCTTTGGTTGGGCATTCTTATCTCCCCCACCTTTCTCTTGGTTCACCTTCTTATCTTTCGGCTTGGACGAGTCCCTCCTTGTACTAAAGTCAATCAAAGCCTCGGCTTGAGCAATAGCCGTAGAGAGATCTTGAACTCCACGTCGTTCCAACTCCGTCTTAGCCCATCCTTGTAAACCATCAAGAAAGTAAAAGAGAGAGTCTTGGTCGGAAAGTTCCGGAATCTCCAAGACAAGTGTGGTGAACTCCTTGACGTACTCCCGTATCGTCCCGGATTGCTTAAGTTTACGAAGCCGACTCTTCGCCTCGTTCTTAGCATTCTCCGGATAGAATTGCTTCTTGAAATCCGCCACAAATTCAGCCCAAGTATCGATAGTGGCCGTACCCCGCTCGATATCTCCATACCGACGTCTCCACCATAACGCCGCGGTATCCTTCAAGTATCGGGTCGCCATCTT
The DNA here is from genome assembly GCA_026074375.1 of Tanacetum coccineum. NCBI lineage: Eukaryota > Viridiplantae > Streptophyta > Magnoliopsida > Asterales > Asteraceae > Tanacetum > Tanacetum coccineum. The sequence goes on from BQNB010003389.1 coordinate 5,792, forward strand.
GATCTTGGAAGTATCATCCACCATGTTGACACCTTCCAAGTACTGTTCCATTTCCCACAAGAAATCATCAACCGCCCTAGCTTCCCGCTTTCCCACGAACGGTGATGGTTTGGGAACATCGATCTTCGGACCATGATTAGTGTTGCTGCCGCTACTAGCCAATGACCGCTTGCACAGCGCCACGTCTGCTTGCAAGTTTTCAATGGTTTGATGAAGTGTGGAGACCTCTTCTCCAAACTCCTCTCGTATCTTCGTGATCTCGCCCATGAACGAATCTCTTAAGTCATGGAGTTCACGCTTCAAGTCGCCACTAAGAGTATTGAGGGCTTCTCGAAAGTCCTCCCTCATACTCGCGAAATCGGAGTCCAAACCTTCCAAGCCCTCAACTTGGTTCTTCAACTCCGCCATGGATGTCTCAACACCCGCCACCCTCTGATCCAAACTTGCCACAACGTCTTTGGACGTTCCTCTCTTCTTGGGGTTTTGACGCACATCATCCCGACCCCTGTTCTCGTCAACAACCGTACTTCCACTAGCAGCGTTCTTCTCGGTTTCAATCGCCATTGCCTCGAATCGACCTTGCTCTGATACCACTTGTCACGGACTTGTCTCGACAGGGATTTTCCGTGCGGCACTTATTCTCGATTAAGTCAGCCTTACTCGAACACTCTACGATCTAGGCAACAAGAAAGTTTCAAGGAAAGGAACAAGTGAAAAGGGGAAATACTTTGTATTGCTTAGAGAAGATTACAAGAGAGAATACAAGTGAATTGTTGGATGGTTTGGCCAAATGAGGCCTCCTCTATTTATACTACTCCCACTAGCTACTATGTACAATTCTACACTCTTCCAGGAGGCTTCTAGAGCTTCTAAGAGCTTCCATAACCTTCATACTCTTCCTACAACTTCTAACACCTTCCATGAGCTTCCATGAGCTTCCAAGACCTTCTAACACTTTCCATAGAATTCCACTAAGTATTCTAGTCTAGTATAGAACAATCCGGAATCCCAGCTAACCTCGTAAAATCGGGCGGGGCGTGACAATAAGCAGGCATAAACTAACATAAATAAGCATAAAAAGACAGAAAATAAGCAGTTAATAAGCACTTGTACAGTAGTAAGCAAAATATGAAAATGGAAACTTACTTGATCCCTTGCTCTAAACAGGGATTAAAGGACCTTAATAAGCTCTAAAGACCTACCCAGCTTATAAATAAGCATTCTACTGAACCCATAAGCACTTCCTTTTCTTGCTTATCATCCAAAAGCTTTTTAGTGATTTTTGAGAGAAAATGCCTTAAGCTTTATAAACTATGAAGAAGTTTATAAAGTTTAAGGGAAAACAACTTAAATGTGAGTATAAAAAGAGTTTTTGTGAGCTTTGAAACAGTTTCAAACCATAAAGTACTTAAACATAAAAACAAGAATTTCGATAAAACTTAACTTTCATTAAAACATTAAAAGATTACAATACTTGAAATTTTTAAAAGACAACAAAGTAGGAAGCTGAAAAAAATTACAAGACTTGGGAATTAAAAGTGCATAAAAACTAACTGGAACTAAACTAGGTTAAAAAACTAACTACTCCTTTACAAGGGCTTACAAATGCCCTATTTATACAAGAACTAGGAAGGTTCTAGGTCTTGTGTTTCTTTGTAGAGAGACTTCAGCTTGTGTGTTTGTTGTGTGAGTAGAAGCTCAATATCATCCTGGCCATCAAATTGCCTTTGTCCCCAAGTAAAACGATCACATCCCTTGATTTCTTGTCATTTTCCTTGGCCGAATGAGGGAGTTGGGGATTGCCAAGGTGTTCATTGATCCATGTGGGGTGTGGGGTTTATAGTTTTAATGAGTTTTTGTTTGTTTACCAGAGGTAGGAGACAATGAACAGTACTTTGGGAACTGTTCATTGGCGGGAGAAAGGGGTTTATGTCTGGTGCAGGGGAAAGGTTTGTGGAGTTGGCAAAACAATCCCTCCAAGGTTATATATGTTGTTTCATGTGTGGTCCTTGTGGAGATGACAAGTTTTTAGAGGTTTTGCAAAGTTAGTCCCTAAAGGGACTAACGAGGTTATGATTAAAGGGTTTTGGGCTTATTGTTGGACCGGTTATAAGATTTAGACTTTGGGCCTTTTAAAGTCTTCATTAAATATACTAATGGGCTTTCCGGCCAATTATATGGGTTCGGGTGGGCCCATTAAGTATTCTTCAGTGTCGGCTCCGGTTTTGACCGTTGACTTTTCTAGGTTGACTTTCTTGGACAATGGCTTCGATTTGACTTTGTCTTCTCCATGCTTTTCCATTCCGTGCTTGGTTTTGTCCGTTTTTGCTTGATTTTTTGTCCTTTTCTCGGATATCCGTTTCCTGCACAATATAGATGAAAACATACAAATACAATGTATTTTTGGTACGTTTTTGGGCATTTAAGTCCGATTTTAATGGTGGAAAGGTTTGTGTAATTAAAAGCATACAAAATCCACCATACTAAGACATTGCATGTTCTCACGCAATGCTATGGAAGTAAGCACTTTGAAAATAAGAATCTCGATCCCCCTCGACTAATAACCTCGAAAAGTAGCTAAGTGTTCATCAAGGGAATTAAAGACTCATAAGTTTTGAAAAGCCCCCGTCTTTACCATTTTTTTAATATATACTCTTATTCCTACACATATATTTTTGTATTTTTCATTTTTCTCATTTTTTTGTAGTTTTCATATGAAGCAACTAACTAGAACGTTTGACTTTCGTTATTTTATAACTTTTAGGGATCATAGAACAAGATGCATTTCGATCCGAGAATGCCCCAAAAAGGATAAATTCATCGTTCCCGACTTTTCACTTATTCCAAACCAAGCTTAAAACAAAATCACCGTTAATTATGAGTTAAGATGCTAACACTACTCATATTTGCAACTTGTAAACTTTTCACTCCCGACAATTATTATATTTTAAGTGTATGTGCTATTGTGAATTTCAACTTTGGATCAATGTTTTGCAAAATTCCATGCTTCACGTTCCACCCGAGAATAATGAGTTTGAAGGCGAGATCATCCCATGTAGCGACTTTCGTCTCGGCACATCCCAACCTTGCGGTTAAGTGACCAGGCTTTTGACACCCCACAGAGACTAGTATCGGGACTCACGGACCTTAGGTTTCAAAAACTCTCAGGTTTTCCGTATATACATAGCTTATAAAATAGAATAGCCAAAGTTCAAAAGCATATTTGAATTTAACAAAAAGAGATCTTTTATTTATTAAGTCACACTTAAATATTAAACATTTATGCAATTGTAACCCTCGACCTTTTAGAAGGCTGCAACATCGGTTGTGAGCCGGCAAGATGCAGCAAACTTTTATCAGCCTCGGATTATTATTCTTACTATGGGCTTTCTTTAGAAGGCTGTAACATCGGTTGTGAGCCGGCAAGATACAGCAAACTTTTATCAGCCCACAGTTTATATTTATTATATATATATATATATATATATATATATATATATATATATATATATATATTATACACTCATTTTTTTTTCATTCATATTTTTTTATATATTATATTTATATATATATATATATATATATATATATATATATTATATATTTTATTTTATTTATATAATATGACAAAGAGTCTTTTGAAAAATGCAAGTAAAAATTTGAACAAAGGCAAAAAGTTTAGCTATATACTACAGAAAAAAAATTATTGATTTAAGTTTAATCTCCAAAAAGTGCAGTATATTAATCAGGTTAAGAGCTTATGGGAGAAAAAGCGACAAATTACACACATGAGCTCTTAAGATTTCCAAATAATCCTTGTTTAGCATCCAACTCATACTTAACTCTATCATTTTTCGTTCTTCGCGAATATTCGCGAACGCTTAGTCTAAATGTTAAGGAACAAGCTAGAGCTCAACACGCTCGATCGAGTCAAAATTTACTCTTATTCTACCCAGCAGGAAAGTCAAAATTGTGACAAAACACTTATTTTATTTTTGAAAATTTTTAAATTTTTTCATTTTTTTTTGAAATTTTGGTGGTAAAAACGGGATTACGTGAAAACAACGGCTGCAGGCACAATCAAATCGAAGATCCCCCATACTAGAATGAAACATTGTCCTCAATGTTTTTACGAAGGGTTTCTACGTAAATCCTAAGCCGTTTATTAAGTATGCTTAAAGATAAACGTTAGTCGATAAGATTTGGATATCGGATTCCCAAAATGAAGCTGAGGATTTGAAGCTCTTGTGATCGAAGGACAAAAACCGCGAGCACGAGAGGCTTCAAAATCCGGGCAATCCTGGACAATACAACACAAAATACAAAACACGGATAATGGAAGAGGCGAGCCTCCTCACAACAAAAACACTTATTCATTACTACTAAGCTAGCACATTACTACTACGGATAAACTAGGATAAGCATGGGGTGCCTCCCACGAAGCGCTTGTTTAGGGTCACTAAGCTTGACCCAATCCCCGAATTTAATTGTCCTTAGGGAAGGTTTGGAGATCCGGGATATCCTTAGCAGGGACATCCCCTCCAAAATAGTGCTTCAGACGATGACCATTTACTTTGAAGTTTGGCCAAAGTTTTTGGGATAATCAACGGTGCCATACGGAAAGACACTTGAACCAATGGTAAATTGGTCCTGATCCAGCGGGATTCAACTTGCGGAGATAAATTTTCAATCTTGAGTTAAAGGAGGGTGGAACTTGTCACTGACGTTTGAAAAACGCGGTGTTTTGATCTTTGCGTCATGGATCTTTAGTTTTCTCTTTGTAAATCAAAGAATTTTCATAGGCTTGATCACGCAGTTCATTTAATTCATTAAGTTGAACTTTGCGTTGATCACCCGCGGTTTTAAGATCCAACTCAACCGGCAGATGACATGCCTTTCCATATACAAGCTTGTACGGAGTGCACCCGATGGGTGTTTTGTACGCTGTACGAGGCCAGAGAGCGTCATCCAGTTTGTCCGACCAAGAGGCACGATTTTCGTTTTCTCCAACCGTTCTTTCCAGAATACGTTTCAAACTACGATTCGACACCTCCACTTGACCACTTGTTTGAGGGTGGTAAGCGGTAGCTAGACAATGTGTGACCCCATACTTAGACATCACTTTTGTAAATTTGTCATTACAGAAATAGGTCCCATGATCGCTTATAATAGCTCTTGGTGTTCCGAATCGGGCAAACAGGGATTTCAAAAACTTAACTACAACTCTAGTATCATTTGTAGGGAGCGCCTTTGCTTCAACCCATTTTGAAAGATAATCAACAGCTACAAGTATGTATTTGTTTCCTTTTGATGATTGGAATGGTCCCATGAAGTCTATGCCCCAAACGTCAAAGATTTCACATACTTGAATGGAATTTTAAGGCATCTCATCCCTTTGTGAAATTTTTCCTTGTCGTTGGCACGAGTCGCAATTTTTAACCAACTCGTAGGCATCTTTGTAAATTGTAGGCCAAAAGAATCCGGCATCAAAGACCTTTTTGGCGGTAAGATTTGCACCGTGATGTCCCTCGGTGGGTCCATTGTGACAAGCTTTGAGTATGTCGAGAGCTTCTTTGCCGTGCACACACCACCGAATCATTTGATCCACACATACTTTGAACAAGAAGGGGTCATCCCAAAAGTAGTGTTTGACATCTTTGAAAAACTTGTTTTTCTGCTGGGATGACATTCCCTTGACAATGAAGTTCTCCGCATGGTAGTTTGCAAAATCTGCAAACCATGGGGTACTATCAACACGAAGAGCAACCGATCCAAGAGTTTCGAGGGGAAATGTTTCTGTGATTTCCTTGTTCTCGAGTTTATCTTGATGAGGGTTCTCAAGTTTGGAAAGATGATCGGTGGCCAGATTCTTTGCTCCTTTTTTTGTCTCGAATAATAACATCGAATTCTTGGAGCAAAAGGATCCACCGCATTAGTCTTGGCTTAGCATCCTTTTTGGCGAAGAGATACTTTATAGAAGAATGGTCAGTATATATTATGCTCTTGGACAAAACGAGATATGACTAGAATTTCTCAAAAGCGTACACTACGGCAAGTAATTCTTTTTCGGTCGTAGTGTAGTGTGCTTGAGCTTCGGTCATGGTTTTGCTGGCATAGTGAATTGGTTGGAAATGCTTATTTTTTTGCTGTCCTAGGACTGCCCCAATTGCAAAGTCAGTTGCATCACACATGAGTTCGAAGGGCAAGTCCCAGTCAGGAGCAATCAAAATTGGAGCCTCGGTCAATTTTCTTTTAAGTGTATTAAAGGATTCGATACACTCTTTTGAGAAGAAAAATGGAGTCTCTTTTTCAAGCAAGTGGGTCATTGGACGGGCAATTTTTGAAAAGTCTTGTATGAAACGTCGGTAAAAACCGACATGCCCAAGAAAACTTCAGACACCTTTCACAGTAGTCGGGTGAGGGAGCTTGGGGATAACATCAACTTTAGCTCGGTCGACCTTAATTCTCAATTTAGAGATTTTGTGTCTAAGAACAATGCCTTCCTTCACCATAAAATGGCTTTTCTCCCAGTTTAGGGCCAAATTGGTGTCTTCACACCGTTTCAACATCTTTTCCAAATGGGATAGGCATGTAGAGAAAGAATCTCCGAAGACCGAGAAGTCATCCATGAACACTTCCATTGTCTTTTCGATCATGTCATGGAAGATTGCCATCATACATCGTTGAAACATGCCGGGTGCATTGCATAGCCCAAAAGGCATGCGGCGATAGGCAAACGTTCCGAATGGGCAAGTTTCCGTATTGGGCAAGGTAAATGTGTCTTTTCTTGGTCCTTAGGGTCTATGGAATCTGAAACAAAACTCGAGAAGCAGCGATGGACAACAATAGTATTGATTTTTCACGAGTTTTCGAGCTTTTGATCATGAAGGGCAAATAGAAAGTGGTCCTTTTCGGGTAGCTTATTCCAATTTCTATAGTCAATGCACACTCTCCACCCTGTGACCAATCGAGTCGGTATTAAATCATTTTCATCATTTTTGAAGACGGTCATGCCACCCTTTTTTGGTACATAGTGCACCGGGCTTACCCATGGACTGTCAGAGATCAAATAAATTTATCCGGCGTCAAGAAGTTTTTCAACCTCTTTTTTGATGACGTCATGGATTTTTGGATTTACCCGCCTTTGATGCTGAACCGTCAATTCGTAGTCCTCTTCCATAATAATTTTATGGGTATAAAAATCTGGGTCAATACCCTTAATATCAGAAAGTTTCCAAGCGATGGCTCGCTTGTGGGACTTTAGAACCTCGATCAGAGCGGCCTTTTCCTCATTCTTTAAATCTTTTGTAATTATGACGGGCAACTTGTCGTTACCTTCTAAAAATGCATATTCTAAATGAGGTGGCAAGTCTTTGAGTTCAACCTCAAGGGGATCATTAACTAAAGATTTTTCATTGTTTGTTTCACAAAATTTAAGATCTTTTTGAGTTTCTGGAAAATAATTTCCTTGATTCGGAGGTGGTGAAGGATCACTATTAAGGATTGCTTCGAGGAGAAGAATGTCCCCATCAGGGTCATAATATGTTGGATCAACTTCCGGTGAAGTTGGATCATCCTCTATAGCAAGAAAAGAGTCGGCTTCTTCGAAAAGGAGAAAATCACTGTCCCCGAATGGAGTTAAAGTCGGAGATGAAGTAGAGACGATTGGATCATAGTAAGGAGTGGGATTGCCACTCGAGATCACATTTGAGAAACCAAGAACTTCTTGAGAGTATTCTTCACAAGCCATATCAATGACGTCAATTCGGTTTGCCGTCATATGATTGTAATTAGCCGTGTATCTCGAAGTTTGGTCCAGATTAAATGTAATGGCCTCTCTGCCAACACGAAGGGTTATTTCACCTTCGTATACATCTATCAATGCACGACTGGTCTTTAAGAAACTCCTCCCGAGAATTAAAGGTACTCGGGGGTCTGGTTCAAAATCTACGACCATGAAATCTATTAGAAATTAGAACTTTCCCACCGTTACATAGACATCTTTGGCGATACCGACCGGTTTAAAAATTGAACGGTCTGCTAGTTCTAGCGTCATGGAAGTCTGGGTTAGTTCAGGAAGAGAGAGATTTTTCCATACGGAATATGGCATAAGATTAATGCTTACGTCGAGATCGGCCAAGGCATTGCATGTATTAATCCCGGAGAATTCACATGGAATAAGAAATCAACCAGGGTCTCTAAGTTTTTTCAGTAACTTGTTTAGGATGACCGCTGAGCAATTCTCATTCAATGAAGTTCTAGCCATTTCACTCAACTTTCTTTTGTTTCCGATTAAGGTTTTTAGAGTCTAGGAGAATTTTGGCATAAGCATCAAGGCATCCATAAAGCTAATTTCAAAACTCAAATCTCTAAAGATTTTGTAAAATTTCTCAATTTGGTTGTTAGCTTTTTCACGACGCCTTTCATTATTTCTTCTTGAAGGAAATAGAATTGATGTTTTTTGGTTAGGCATCGGAGCACTAAGGGGAGCATTTACGGGCTCAAAGATTGATTCATGATGGACAACAGGGATAACAGGAGGTTGGACGTCTTCAGTGCTTCCATTATTAGTAGGTGGCATCGTGTCCTTTGTGACCTCGGTCTCACGTTCCATTACTTTAGGAGAAGAAGTAATAGGAATCGCGGGTCCTTTGTAAACAACACCACTTCGAGTGGTAATACCTTTCAAGTCCTCATTCGGGTTAGTAACCGTGTTACTTGGCAGAGTTCCTGTACCCGAAGATGAAGCGGTATTGGCATTCATGAATTTGGAGAGCATGTCTGTTAAATTGGCTATTTGATTTTGTAAACCTTGGCCCTAATTTTACATATTTCTCAATACAGCATCATTAGCCTTGACATAATTCTCAAAATCGGCCTTTGAAACACCTTGCACTTGCTGAGTAGGAGCTTGATAAGGTTGAGCTTGGTAAACTGGTGGTTGACTAGTTGGAGGTTGATACACTTGTCCTTGGTAGAAGTTATTTCCACGGTTTTGATTAGAATTGGTTCCTCAATTTTGGTTGAAATTATTTCCTTGATTCTGATTAAAACGTTTTTGATTATTTTGAATCAGAGGAAACCCAGGAGGTCGGATTATGTTTACAACCATCGAAGGTCTAAAATTTGTATTGCCTTGATTAAAATTGGCTGCAACAGCATGCGAAAAGTACTCTTGAATGTTGTCCTGATAAATGTTACCATTGGTGGCCGGACAATTTCTATACGAATGAGCACCTTCACAAGTTACACAACTCTGCTCAACCGCTTTTACGGGTGCGGGAGCTTGGGCTCTTTGCTTTTCGACAAGCATAGTCTTCATCATGTTCTTAAGTTCAGAAACTTCGGTTGTAAGAGCAGCAACATCTGGTGAAATTCCGGGAGTAGATGAATTCGAACTCACTTTGGCAACGACTGCCTTGTTTCGTGAATTACAAACCTTGGATTTACTCTCGATAATTCTTAAGCATTCATGAGGCATCTTATCCAAAAATTTTCCACCCGCAGCAGAATTCAATGAATCTTGATCATTAGCATTCAACGCATTGTAAAACGTATCTAGCTGATGTAATTCAGAAAATCCGTGATGTGGGCATGCTCGAAGAAGGTCATTAAATCGATCCCAAGCCTCGTAAAACGATTCGTCAAATCTTTGTTGAAATCTCGTGATTTCATTTCGAAGATTTGTCGTTTTTGAAGGAGGAAAGAATTGATTAATGAATTTTGAAACAAGATCATCCCATGTCAAAATTGATCGAGGAGGTTCTTTTTCTAGCCAAATCCGGGCTGAACCTTCAAGAGAAAATGGAAAAAGCATAAGCTTAATTGACGTGCTCGGGATATCCGGAAATCTCATCGTTGAGGTAATCTTATTGAAATAACGGATGTGAGCATGTAGATCCTCTTTATCATGTCCGAAAAACTGTTTGTTTTGAACAAGATTGATCAAACCATGCTTCAACTTAAAATTTGTATTGATTTTAGGAATTGCAATTGCATCCTCGTACCCCTCGGTGGGTGCTTAGAGCAATTGTGCCATAGTCCGGTTATCAGCCATTAAAACTAGGGGAGGAGCTGGATTTTCAATTGGTTCTTCAAGATTAAATGGTTCAACAACAGTTGGTGAGGCCTGTTGTTGTTGACGGTTAAGATTACGAGATTGAGAACGAGTGCGCATGCACTAAAATATAAAAAGAAAATTTACACTAATTTTTTTGTTCTTTTTGGTTTATCAAAAATGAATTCAATTTATTTTAACAACGGAGAACGAAATAAGACAACTTAATCCTAATAATCAACAAGCTTCTCGGTAACTCTTCAAAAAGAAAAACGCACAAAGGAGCAGAGGAATAAGAAAACGTGAAGCTATTAAAAACCTTTTTTCCTTTAGGGTCGTAGTTTTAAGGAACAACCCGCCTTATACCTCTCTTTGAGTTTGTTTATCATTTAAAAGGAGAACCGTACCTCGCAAGTGATACAAAAGGTAAGTTTTTGATTCTTTGGTTCGGGAACTTATTAATGGATAATACTTCAGTTGAAAGTATTATATGTTGGTGTTCTTTTACCAACTTGATTGATTTTTATTGATAATTAAAGAAAATGTTATTATCTTTTTGTTTTTTTAATGATAATTATACTAAAAAGAAAATAAAAATATTTTTGTACTTTTAGGGATTTTTTTATTTTTTTATTTTTTTATAAGTAAATATTCACAATCTTCAAGCACAAATAATCAAGCTTCGAAATGACAAACACTTTCACTCTTCCCCGGCAGCGGCGCCAAAAATTGACTAGAGATTAAACTACACTTTAATATATATAATAATGTAATAAAATATATATAATAAGGACAATCTAAAAAGAATCAATGAAACCGAGAGTAGTATATGATATTCTCGGGTCGTTTATCCTCAATGAGGAGCGAATTGGAAGGTCGAGAGTTGGTTTGACAATTTGAGTTTGAATGAAAAAAGATTTGAATTTGGTTTTTCTAATTAAAATTAAGCACCTTTTAAAAAGACAAAAATTTTAGAACTGAAAAATAAGCATGAAATAAGCAAAACGAAATAACAGTATTAACTTTTCAACACTTAAGCAAAAACAAACAAACAATAAGCAACTAAATGACAAATAAGCTAAGATATGTCCTATACTACACTTATTAAGCAGCTAAGAATAAAAATAAGCTAAGAATTTTAAGACAGATAAGCTAGAAAAACAAATAAGACTCAACAGTACTAACTTTAAAAGTTAGTACTGCTAGCTTTAACTTAGTACTGCTAGGCTTAATAAAACACAATGAAATAAGAAATAACCAACTAAGCTCAAACATATATTTAACTACCCCTATTAAGCACTCAAGCATAACAATAAGCAACTAAAATAAGCTAGAATGGCAAATAAGATAAAAAAAACTAATAAACGCTTAAAATTTACTCTAAAAAGGCAAATAAGTTTAAATAAACACTAAACTAAAGACAGTAAGCAAAAATGGCCTAAATCTACTCTAAAAAAACTAAGCTAATCCTAAATAAGCAGAAATAATAAGCTAATAAGCAAAAAGGAACTAGCAGTACTAACAGTATTAACTACCAGTACTAACTTGGAGTTAGTACTGTTAGTTGAAAATCCCAAAAGAGAACTACTAGTACTAACTATGAGTTAGTACTGCTTGTTCCAAACAGCCTTTTAAGTTTTCAAAAGTCATTTTTTTTATTTTAAGCTAATTCGATCCTAAATGTTTAAAAACAAATTATCAAATTACAATATAAGGCACTTACAAACAGATTTCAATCAATAATAAGTACTTAAACAAGCTAAATTAATCCAACAATATTAATTTATAAACTACCAGTACTAACAATTACACTACCAACACTAACTGAATATACTAACAGTACTAACTAATTTTTTTTACACAAATCACTTTTAAACTAAAGACTAAGCAAGATAAGCACTAAACATCATAATAAAGCATAAATAAGCAACAATTCAAGGGCAAATAAGCAGAAAAAAATAAGTAAGTAAGAGATAAGCAGTTTGAGAGCATATAAAGGACAGATTCAGAGCAAAACTAAAATAAAGGACATGAAAACATTAAGTAAGCGTAAGCAGACATAAACTAACATAAATAAGCATAAGAAGACATAAAATAAGCAGTTAATAAGCACTTGTACATTAATAATCAAAATATGAAAAAGGAAACTTACTTGATCCCTTGATCTAAACAGGGATTAAAGGACCTAAATAAGCTCTAAAGACCTACCCAGCTTATAAATAAGCACTCTACTGAACCGATAAGCACTTCCTTTATTTGCTTATCATCCAAAAGCTCAAAAATGCCAAATTCTTTACTAATGAAAACTTAAAAGCTTAAATAAGTTTTTGAGAAAGCTTATCCAAAACACCCTGAGTTATAAAAGCTTAGAAGAGCTTATAAAAGACTTTTGCACTTAAAGAAACTTAAAACTAGAAAATGGATTTAAAGAAAAACAAACTTGAATTTCATTAACTTTTAAAAACACATTACAAAAAAAATACAATAAGCTGATAAAAACTAAGTTAAGCATATATTAAAAAACTAGATGCCTCCATGGGCTTACAAAGAGTCTTATATATAGATGCGAGCTAGGGCTTTTACTTCTTCAATCTTTGTCTTCTTCCCCTTGTGTTTCTTTGCTGAGACACAACACAAGTGTGTTTGTTGTGTGAGTGAGCCATAATCACCATCTATGCCGTCCATTTTGAGTAGTCCCCAAGCAAATTGATCTTGACCATTGATTTCTTGTCATTTTCTTCGAACCAATGGAGGGGTTCGGGATTGCCAGCTTGTTCATTGATCCATGTGGGGTGTGGGGTTTATAGTTTTAATGAGTTTTTGTTTGTTTGCCAGAGGTAGGAGACAATGAACAGTACTTGGGAACTGTTCATTGGCGGGAAAAAGGGGTTTATGTCTGTTTGTTTGAGGGTGCAGGGGAAAGGTTTGTGGAGTTGGCAAAACAAGCCCTCCAAGGTGTATGTATATCTTTCAATAAAGGTCCTTTGTGGTGGTTCAACTTTGGGGGTGGCAAAAATGCCCCCTCAAAGTATTTTTAGGTTTTGCAAAGTAGGGACTAACAAAGTTATGGTTTAAAGGGGAATGGGCCTATTTAAACTCAGGCTTAAAGTCTTCATGTAATATACTAATGGGCTTATCTGGCCCATTAGATGGGTTTGGGTAGGCACATTAAGTATTCTTCGGTGTCAGCTCTGGTTTTGACCGTTGACTTTTTTCGGGTTGACTTTTGACTTTGACTTTCTTGGACATTGGCTTTGATTTGACTTTATCTTTTCCATGCTTTTCCATTCCGTGCTTGGTTTTATCCCTTTTTGCTTGATTTTTCGTTCTTTTGTTGGATATCCATTTCCTGCACAAAAATAAGTAAACACATACAAATACAATGTATTTTTGGTACGTTTTTGGTCATTTAAGTCTGATTTTAATGGTGAAAGGTATGTGTAATTAAACGCATACCAACTCCCATTGCCTTATCATGAGTATAGGTGCTTCATTTGGCGTAGTGCCTTTGTCTTTTTTCCCTTTTACTTGTTGATTTTCAAAAGCATTTGCTCGCTCTTTCTTGATTCCTTTCACAAGGTAGGAAAGTTGCCCTGTTCTTACAACTTCTTCAATCTGGCTTCTTAATTGGCGGCAGTCATTGGTGTCATTTCCATGATCTTCGTAGATGTGGCAGTATTTAGAAATGTCTCATGATCGTCTACTTCCAAACATACGAGGAGGCTGTTCGAAACTTCTAGCTACCTTTTATGTGGCAAGGATTTCTCTTGGGATTTTGGACAGGCTAGAAAGAAGTCCATGATTAGCTCCTCGATAAGGGGAGAACTTGTCCCTGCCTTTCTGTCCTCTGTTATTTTCCCAAAGGACTTGTTTGATCTTTCTAAGTTTTCACTTCGATCACTCGGAGCTCCATTAGTTTCTACCTCTCTTGCTTCGATCCATGTGTAGGTTTTTTCCATCAGACCCTTATAAGTGGATACAAGGTCTGTGGAAAGGTGTTCGACCAAGCTTCTTGTCCTTAAACCATGAACAAAACCAGAGATATGATGATCTTTATGTGGACCCAAAATCTGTAGAGTATCATCGGTATTTCTGGTAGTAAAGGCCCAGGTACTTTCGCCTTCTCTTTGTTTGATGTTGTGGACTGTTAAATGTGTCTTTGTGAACTTATTTTGCTGACTGAAATGTATATTTCTGGCTATTCCAGCATATTCGGGAGGAATCTTTAAGGGTGTACATGAACATGTGACAAGCTACGGGCATTAACCATTTTTGCATGTGAATGGCCCCTTCGAAAAGGTGCAAGAAATTATCAGGGTCCCACTTTCCATCATAAGAAGCAACGTGGGAAGGCATTTTTAGTCCATTTAGGGGTGAGGATAATTGATGTGTCGTTGTGCGTAGGTATAATTTTTTTATCAAGTTTTACTATTTATTTTATGTCCACTATACCTAAAAACAACACTTTAACGGGCGGTGTACCCGGTCAAGATGTAGCTTCGTTGGTAAGTAGGGTGTCGATCACTAAGAGCGAGAGCATTAATATCTTATCTACCAGTATTTTAGTTATCTAAGTTAACCATAAAAATAATGCAAAAGGTGGGGGGTTTAGCCTGAGAGACTGGTACAGTTTTAGGTATCTAGCCTAAGGTTTTGATGACAATTAACACACACAAGGTGATAGAAAGAAGATAAAGATGCGGTGAAGCCTAATGTAAGGGAAACGTACTAACCATATGTATTCCAATTAAAACACAGGTTTGTTTGTTAGTGTAATGATTACTTATCTCGAGGTGACATATCATTCTTAAGACTTAAGCGTTACTTCTTCCTACGGCCTAGATACAAAGAATTATTTCACAATTAAATGCATCCGCATAAAGCATCCTTTTTATTAATTATAATCTATCTTAGGGATTAAAGCAATGGTGATCTTGTTAAACCCTAGCTCATAGAGACTTTACTAATTTACTGCTTACGGTATTTTATATAAGTGGTAGTTCACTATGCAAACCAAGCCAGGGGAATCGGAACATTATTTGTTAGAATCATTCTGGGTCACCTGCTAGTCTAACTTGTTCACTAAACCAAAGGCACTATCCGATATCTAGTTAAGCTACAAGTGATATCCTTAGATACGGATTTAGCAGGACTTTATTTGTGATCTTAATTCCACCTATATAAATTACTATGCAAGAACTATCCGATATCTAGTTAAGCTACAGGCGATATCCTTAGATACAGATTGAACGCACATTAAAGCACATAAATGAGTATCATGTGATAAACATAATTAATAACCAACGATAAATTAAGCCATCAGGATAAACAAACCAAACATTGAATCTTCACGAATATGGCTAATACCTGAAGGTATTAGCTAATAACCATTATGATGAATACAAACCTAAGAATAAAATCAAACAAGGTAAACTAACCGAGTTAAACGAATGATACCAAATATGGAAGGGTTATCAAGAGTATATGAATTACAAGGGTTTCTCTATGGATTGAAGCACGTTGCTGCACCTTCTTGGCTTCTTTTGTCTTTTGAAAATCAATCTTGGTGGTTAAAAGCACCCTTGCATATCTAAACTGAGTTTAGGGTCGCCTATTTATAGTTTTTGGAAAGTAGTCGATACGCCGTATCAGGTGATGTGGGGTACGGCATATTGGGGATTTCTTGGTTTAAGGACCACGTTTGATATCTTCCAGAATATTCACCTTCAATATCTTGAATACGGAGTATTGAATTCTCTGGATACGGCGTATTGGATCTTGTTCCTTCATGGTCTTCAGCGAAGTGTAGGCACAGATATGCCGTATCTTCCTTGATGGATCCGGCGTATAGGATGTCAGAATCAGTTTTCTTCAAATTTCTTCGTTTAAGTTCTAGAATGCGTGCCTTTTAGGGGGTGTTTGGCTAAGCTTATGAAGTGGGCTTATGGCTATGTTATAAAAGCCGCCTATGGCTTATATATCATGAGCTCATAAGCCTTTGCTAAGTGTTTGGTTTAGCTTATATAATTAATAATTTAAAATGACAAAAAAGTACATAAAAATAAAATGGGTGTAATTATTAAATGAGGGTTTAAAAGTCTTTTTATAATATATTCTTAAATAAGCTCACCCCTCCTTATATAAGCCACAAAGTTTAGGCTTACCAAAACCCTCTTATATAAGCTCATAAGCCTAGTCATATAAGCTTAACCAAACACTTAGTTTCAGCTTATTTAACACATATAAGCTAATAAGCTCGTAAGCCCATCATATAAGCTTAGCCAAACACCCCCTTAGTTAACTTTTACCAAGTACTCCATAATTACTGCAATTATCAAATACAAACGATTAAGTAACAATTCTTTGCAATAATCATATAAAATGAGTTAATTACATGGGATAAATGATGCTATAAAAGTGATGTTATTTGATGTCATCAAATATCCCTCCACTTGAATCCTTCTTGTCCTCAAGTAGCCTTTAGAAGTTTACAAAAATGTATCCCTAAGGATTTTTATGGTTAAGCATTTATTTGATCTATTACAAGTACACAACCAAACACCTCATGAAATAGGAAGATGAAAACACTCAAATCACTCAACTAATCTATGTGGTAACATGTAACTAATTCGCTTAATTGCTCGGTCATGACGAGTATTCTATCATAGACTTGGCAAGGATACACATCTCTACCACTAGAGCTAAGGAGTAACAAGTTTATAGTTTAACCAAGGGTTAGGATGGAGAATGATATAGGGTAGGGATCTTCTAACTTTTGCCAATAGTAATAAACCAACAAGGCAATTGAGACATGCATACATGGCCGTAACGACGGAATAGACATGCATGCTCGATCACATCCTCATTCGTATAAAACCCATGGTTAATGATTAGGAAAGGGAATTAAACTGTTGTTAAACAAAAATTACGAAACATATAGACTAGGTCCAAGATACAAGTTGCTAGACACTTTTTTCCTGATCGTTACCATGATTAAGACATAACTATTTACAAACGTCTTGATCATTGATCAAAAACAACAACTTGAGTTGGCGTTCTCGTAACGGTCAACTTCCCAATCATCCCATACTTTACATACTTTTACAAGACAAGTGGCGATATCTTCCACTTTATACAATACTCTACATCGTTGACTTATAGATGTATCAACAAATAATCGATCCTTCATATAATTCCTTCGGTATAATCTTTTGCGAAACGATTATCTTAAAACTTTCCTCCTCTTTTTTGTTGCGATTTTTCTAATTTTTTTGATTTTTTTTCTTATTTTTTGAACTATACTATACTACGAAACTCGGTGTAATTTTACCATCTTCACGATCATAATAACTCTGGATAATTCCTTCAGTAATTCTTCATCTTCGGACGTACCAATAATTACGTTGGTAGTAAAAATACATGAGTTTTGACTACTTTATACATTCCCATTTGTAATGTAAAAATTTCTTCCCAACCATACCAAAGATAGAAAATTGACACAAGACTCAGGAAATACATACTTTACACTTTAAGCAACTAGCAATTGAGAAATGGACATAATATAACAGGCTAGGTTAAGGTGTAAAGGTGTAACAAAACAAACAGTTGGTGTTATTCCTAAATGATTGGCTCTACACGTTTTTCTAAGGGTATCTTACTCTTAAGATGGGAGTAAACAAAGGGTTTATATAGGGATTTAACTAACCAGTGTAGTTAGTTAATAAAATAACATATAAATGCATTTTGGGTGTTATCCTAGAAATTTACCAATTTAAACAAGTTACTCCATCTAAATCCATAGTACTCATTATTGTGGTCTCGAATAGATATACCAAGCCAAGTTCTAAAGTCTACAACATCACCGGCACACTCATATTTTGTGGAATTTAGGTAAACATTTGGAAAAGGATAAGGTTAAATCCTCACAATATCTAATAAGTGTTATTGTGTGCAGGTTATGTAACAAGTAATTTCACAAAAGTATGCTTGAAAAAAATTTAAATTTGAGCATAATTTAAGCATTTTAGTGTGAAAAATAGGACAAGTATACATTCTAATTCCCATTCCCCCACTTGAATTATACAATGTCCTCGTTGTATAGATAAAACATTAAAAACAGGAATTTTAAAGGAATTAGAATAAGAAACTCCCCTGATATTTTGCTCGGTAGATTCTCCATGTTGAATTTATGAGCAAGGATGTGTGTTGAACATGCTTTTGAATGCCAACATGACTACAACACACATTAATTCCAAAAAGTAAGCACTCCACCAAATTCGTCATTTATGTTCAGTAAGATCCTGTATCAAAACATAAGAAAGCATGTGCAATTCTATCTCTATGTATTCGCTGGTTAGACTCGAAACAAAAACCTAAGACTGTACAGGAAGTCGATACGCCGTATCCATTCCCCAGGATACGTCGTATTGATACCTTTGTCGTATACTCTGTATTCGTTTAACGAACACGCCGCATAGACTGTGCTGAAAATAAAGACTGGATAACGTCCAAAAGGTTAATACGTTGTATCCATGGGGTTTGGATACTCCGTATAGACAGTCTGGGAAGACAGACTCGATAAAACTTGAAAATTACATTTCGAGTTGTCTCCCAGCAAGCACTTTTGTTTACAGAAAAGTCTTTAAGTTAGACTTACCTTCAGCTATGGATGACAAAAATTATAGATACCTAAGTATTCACATTCATCCTCATTAGATCCTATATTATCAAACTTAGTTTCTATATCGTTAATTATGGGCTCATCCATACCCTCACCTTCCTCAATGGTGGGTATAAAAGCTTTAACTTGATTTCTCCTATGCTCTATGGGTTCATTTAGATAATTTAGTTTAATGAAATCCTTGAATTTAAGGTCTTGCGATTTATTCTTCCTCAACTCATTGCCCATTAGCCTAGTTTTTAAACCAAGTTTTGTACTCTTAATCAAACCTAATGCATAGACCCTCTTAATTATGTTACTAATAGGTTTATTACTTTTAAAGAGAATTTTATCATTCCCAACACTTAAATTTATCTTTGCTTTAAACACATTTATAATAGCATGAGCAGTAGACAAGAAATGTCTTCCTAGGATCAAGGGGTCTTGAAATCCTCGGGGATATCTAAAATAATGAAGTCTACTAGGAAAGTAAATTTATTAATACCTACTAGCACATTCTCAACAATTCCTTTTGGTCATTTCACTATTCTATCAGCCAACTCGACAATGAATTTAGTGGGAATCAAGTCTCCTTATCCTAGGGTAGTATAGGTCGAATAAGGCATAACACTTACGCTTGATCCTAAATCAACTAAAGCTTTATTGAAACACATATTATTAATGAAACAAAGTAAAGTGAAACTCCCTGGGCCTTTCTCTTTTTGAGGCAAGGTTTTGCCAAGAGGCTTTGCATTAGTGTAAGGAGCTTATAGATCTTTTTCTCCATCAGTTTCCTTTCATTCGTCCCAGTAATCACCATTCAAGTGATTCGAAGAAGGTAGAGTCATTTTTATTGACTCAGAAAATAAGTTTCTGTTTTGTAGGTTCGATACGGCGTATTGGCTAGCATCAATATGGTGTATTAAAGGCTTGTCAACTTTAACAAAAGTGGAAATCGTCTCATCATTAACTCTTGGCTTAATTTCAATTGAGCTTTGTAAATTTCCAAATAATCTTTCATGCAAAATAATGCTTATCTTCCTGACTTGGATCTCTAAAGATTTGATCGAGGCTTTTTGATTCCTTAATGCGAAATCCGTGGAGGATTGTATATCTTTGATCAAGTTGGATTGTTCATCGTGCCTTTTTGCAATCTCAGCCATGGACATGCTTAAAGACTCTTCCAAAGTGAGCTCCATCATTGTTTCTTGTAATCTTTTCTTCTAAACTGATTCTCGAGATCAGTAATAAGGTCGAGTACCTAGAAAACTCGAACAATCAAGACTAGTTGTCTTGAGAAGCTTCCTATCCAATTGTGATACTCGTTCTGGGTCTTTGAAAGGTTAAATGAGTTCTTCGAACTCCTTGTAACGTACTACCTGCAACAGAGGACAAACAATCAGTAGTATATGATAAAGCATGGAAACAGAATACGAAAAATAAGAGTCTGTCTAGCAACTTGTATAATTCAGGTTAATATTTAACCATTCGTTTTCATTTATTATTTTGATTCTAAATGGTAATACTTTTACAAGTAAATATGTAAATTCAATCGCATAAGCTTAAATCGAAAACAATATTAAACTATGATTACTCTAGGTGTTCTAGACATTTTATTTTCTTATAATCATATTTCATATGTACTATTGCTATTTTGCTATTTTATATAAACATTGTACGTTTTACATTTTACACAAACTTAAACCTACATTTATAGGTTGTAACAACGTCTATGTACTCCGTTAAACTTCTAACACATCTAATATACTTAGTTAGAGTATATTGATAAGTTTTAGCATTTTTATAAGCATAGTATTTTTATGATGCCCGGTTTTAAGTTTCGTGACTTAATGGCTTAACATTAGTAATTACCGGGACCAAACTACACCCTGTATACTCAAAATTATCCAAGATACTTATCACCTCAAGCCAAGCACCTCACTACCTCAAGCCAAGCACCTCACCACCTCATAGAGAGGTGGCATGCATCAAGTAAACCACAAGATCACTTGGTCTTGAATCATCATACATGGTCTTATAGTAAGATATGTGTCTTTAATACTAGATAATATCTTGTATAAGTTGCTTCACCTTAAAAGGATACTCATTCAAAGATAAGATAAAACTCTTTCATCCTTCTCCTTGGTCTCTCCCAAACATACATCATCACCACTTCATCACCATCTATTTCTTGATTTCAAGCTATAAGTTATACTACAAAAGTGAAGAGTTTAGTAAGTTTACAAGGTTCTTGAGTTGTTTTGGTAATTCCAAGCTTACAACAAGACTTACACAAGACCAAAGGCTGAATTAAAAGACCAAAGTACAAGGTTTATAAGGCTACCACAAGTTGAGTTAAAGATTTAAAAGACTTATTGGTGATAGAAAGACTTAGTGTTCTTGGGTTTCTAGTGTTTTCCATCAAAAAACTTGTAAGAATTATGTTTAACTTCCATGTTTTCCTTCACTTTTATATTGTTCATATCTTGTATAAGTTATTTTGAATTAATTATATGTTGTACATGGTTAACACACAAGTTAAACTTACATAGGTCTTAGAATAAAACTTGTTTAAAACTCCTTTAAGACAACTAGTTTGAGACTAGAGATGTATGCTAAAAATTGACATAAAATTTATGAGTATTAGCTTGGACAAATAAAAGTATGAAGTATAGGAAGTTAAAAAAAGAATTTGGCCTTTTAAATCACAATAAAAGGACTTGTGGTTAGAAAGATGCGACTAGGTAAAAATGACTATAAGAAATATTGATGCTGGACAAAAAGGTTTATAATCAGTTGATAAAACATATGATCTGGGCAAAATTAGTAGGTTTTAGGTATTAAGTAAAAATACTAGGTTGTAGCCCTATGTCTTGTGATCATTTTTCCAGATGGCTCGACCCGATTCGATGTCGGATGAATTAGTTATAGCCGAAATGGCAAAGGTGCACAGATTCTGCAAACATGTAGTAAATGACTGCTATCTTTACTTTTTTGTATAGTGATGACTAAATATGTAAAACTTAAAGTTGTAGAGGACTCAAATATCTAACCATGCTCACTGGTTTAAGCTTAATCGGAGATACGGTTTGTAAATGACAACCATTTAACAGGGACTGATGTTGGCTGTCCAAAAACAGCCATGATCTTTAATGATGTATCGACCATTTTGAACCATTTTCACTTGTACCACTTTTATGTCACTCACGTTTTATCAAGAGTCCTTAACTTTCATAATCATATAAGGCCTCTCCGTGGTGTCGTATCGACGAGTTGTGGATTTAAAATTTAAAGTGTCATAGCTCCTCATACGTTCACTACATGACCTCTAAATTATGATAGCTCGAACGATAGTATGATGTTATTTAAAAAAAGAAAATAGCCAAACAAAACTTTAGGGATACTTCATTAATATAACAACTTAAGGATATATGTACAACATTATAATCAAAGTCAATAACTTTATATTATCGTACCTTATTCTAAGACACGATCACTATACTTTCGCAGGTCATCGTTAAAGCTCGTGATCTCGCAATACACTATCTATCGTTATAATCTACTACTGATCACTACGGTGAGTTCATAGCCTCGCCTTTACTTATTTACATGCTTTATAAACCCTGCGAGGGAGATACATGCTAAAATATCTATTTACGAACAATTACTTTAAAAACTGTATGCTTTCCTGAATATATTATTGCTTGTGTCTAAGTCCTTTCATGCCATAAAGTCCCCACATCATGGACCATTAATCACTTGTGTGTGAACGCGAATATTATGGACAGGCCTATCAGGATTGATGAATCCCATTTGTATTAACCGAAGGTAACCAAACGCACTATATTTGTAATTCTAGGTATATGGCAATTACCTACACGGGGCCATTATCATTCTATATATCATTATTGATATATATTGTCAGTTTTGAGTGCCATGGGCTTAGATGCAATAATATCTATTTATATGATGATTGTATTCATTGTAATTATTACTATAACTCTAAAAATTTGATTGTCTATTTCATAAACCTATGAATTCACTCAGCCATTATGTTGACTTCTCGACATGTTTTATCTCAAGTCCTTAAGGTATAAACGGGCTTACACTGAAGGTGCACATAAATGTTTTGAAGACCTTGCATGACATTATCGTTCGATAAAGCTTTAAAACTTATTATGTACTACTTATGTACACTATGAAACTTGTGGGACCTTGTATCAAACTCTGATATTTTATATTATTTGAATGATAATGTATTTCAAAACGTCTCATTTAGAGTCATTTTCTGTAACTTATACTGTGTGTCATGTAGTAATACCTTCCGCTGCTATTAAAAACTGAAGGTGCTACATATTGGTACCAAAGCTAAAGTTATAGAGAACCAGGTTGCATTTTATACCTAGACTATAACTACTATTTACAGTTAAACCGTTTCACTCATCATCATCTTCACATCCCGTGTGCCATACCTATTCTTTGACACATCACTATTCTTATATATATTTAACTAACTACGAGCACAAATACCTTTTTGTAGACATCATGTCTGTACCCATTTCTCTCGAACATGTTCCCGCTATACCCGATTAGTTACCAGTTGAACCACTTCTTGCACCAAACCCTCCCGAACTCGACAATGACTATCTTGATGCCGTCGATTATGATGACAAAGAGGAACCTTATGAAGATTTAGATGATGATGAGGAGGATCCGGAAGAGAATCCCAAAATGGACTTAGACAAAGAGGAAGAGGATCCTGAAATGAACATAGACGATGAGGAGGAGGAACCACTTCCTGCATCCCCACCACCATTGTCTTTACTACGAATACCACCTCCTGTGTCAGAATCCTCTTCTGATTCTGATATTCCTGTTACCACTACTACAAATGTGGGTAGACCTTTTAAAGGTCTATTTTCTACCTACAAGGTTGGTGAACCTTCTTTTGTAGCATCTGCATCAGTCTTTTCGGCAAGATACGAGCTAAATCAGTTGGGACATGACATTGGCATACTTAGAAGTCGTGTTTAATCTTTGATACGAGGTATGGGTACCCGTAGGACCGAGATTGCTGAAGCCCGCAAAGAGGCTATTAGAGCTCGACAACGTCTAGACAGGTTCATTTGGGAGATGAGTTTTGTTGTTGAGCGGGATATCCCCGAGCTGATGAATGACTCAACAGCCACGGGAGATAGATTGACCCTGCTTGAACAAGATAATGTCAAAAACAGAGAGGAGATTCAGAAGTAGAAGAACCAAGTGCAGTCAACCAATATTTCTTCCACTTTAGCAGCAATAGATAGGGATCAAATAGAGAAAACTCAAGATCAAAATGGTAAACAAATTTGGGAACTAAGACACCGCCTAACCTCGAAAGAGATTAGGTTGGAGGTTGCTAGTGCTGACCGGTATAGACTTGAGTGTGAGTTGTATAATGTACGAGTTCAAATGCATGCTATGCAACAAGAGTTGTAGTGGAGGGGATTCGAAGAAAATCACCATACTGAAAGCATCGATGAGTTGGCCACTTATGGAGATGCTGATCCACCAGAACTACAAGAACCATCTGATACACAATAGACTAGTACCACAGTAATAGCTTATCTTTTGTAAGAATCATGTAATAGAATAGTAGTAGTTCTCTTTTGTAATTACTAACTAAGAGTCTCAGTTAGTAAAATTTTGAAGAAACTTGTAATAGGTTTTGATTTTGTAATCGATGTAATATGTATAGGATCAACTATAAATGAATGTAATTTTTGTTATCTTGTGTTGTGATTATAATTCTTAATATTATTATTCTATCATTTCCCGTCATGATCATGCCTATTATACAACTTTCTAATTATACCTACATCTTTGTGATTAATAAAATCATGCCGCCAAAATGAATGAGTAACGCTGCTATCGAACGAATGATCATGGATAGAGTAGATGCAACAATTGCAGTAGAACGAACATCCGCAGCTGCTAAAGCTTTCAAAGTTGCCAGAGCTGTCGCAGTTGCTGAAATAACTAGAGCTGCCGCAACTGCTGGTGGTGCAGGAGGTTCTAATAATACAGGGCCAGCTGCGGGTGCTGAAGGTCCCAATGTTGTGGGACCAACTGTAGGTTCCGTAGCAATGAATGCAGTACCTGAAGTCAGGGGTTGTTCGTATACTAAATTCATGAAGTGTGAACCTACAATATTCAAGGGTACTGAAGGAGCTGTAGGGTTAACCCACTGGTTTGAAAGATCAGAGTCAGTGTTTTTGATCAGCAAATGTGCTGAGAATGATAAAGTTAAATATGCTACTAGTACATTATTAGATGAAGCACTGTCATGGTGGAACTCTGTAGCTCAACCTATTGGCATTGAGAATGCCTACTAAATTCCTTGGGTTGAACTGAAAAAGATAATGATTAAACAGTACTGTCCTCACAGTGACGTACCAAAATTGGAAGTCGAACTCTGGAATCATCTGGTTAAAGGAGTAGATATAACAACTTACAACCGCCGATTTCAAGAATTGGCGATACTATGTCCAGCCATGGTTCCAACCACAGAGAAGTTATTGGAAAGGTATGTTTGGGGACTCCCACAATCGATACAGGGAAATGTAACTTCTTTTGATATGGCTATAATAGACGAGGCAATGTGAATGACTCGTAGGCTAATGGATCAAGCTGTGCGAGCAGGAACTGTTCTGGTACATGACAATAACCATAACCGCAACCGCAACCACAACAACAACAACAACCCTAATAACAACAATAACAACAACAACAACAAGAGAAGGTGGAATGATAATTGAAGGGGTGACAACAACAATCCCAATAACCAAAACTGGAATATCAACTACCATAACCAACAAAATCATAGGCAGGAGAACGCCAAAGGTTATGCTACTGCTGCTGCTGCCCCAACTGGAGGAAAGGGTTACGCATGAAACTTACCTTTATGCAACTGATGTAAAATACATCATACATGCCCTTGCACCATATAATGCACAAACTGTCAAAAAGTGGGCCATCAAACAAAAGACTTTAGAGGAAAGGGCCCCACTACTAGTGCCAACACTCAACCCATATTAACTTGTTTTGGGTGTGGAGAAAATGGAAACTTCAAGTATCAATGCCCCCAAATCAATGGCCAACCACAACAGGGTGGAGCTCGTGGGAAAGTTTATGTCTTGGGTGATAAGAATGCGCAGCAGGACCCGAACGTGGTTACGGGTACGTTTGTAACACCTCCAAAATGCTACGCGCAGCGAAATACAACGATTAGGGTGCTACTTCATAATACATGCACACGAGTCCCAGTAGACGTTTAAAGATACGTTTATAAAACACCATTTTATTTATTAGAAAGATCAGAGTTACATAGGTCCTAATACCAACATAGAAATTATTTCGAAAAGTCACAACACGACTTGATTTATAAAAACATCATTTTTAATTTATGACACAACTTCATCGAGGCACCGTCCTTGATATCCGCGTTCCATCCCATCCAGCCATCAACAACAATTAACCTGAGATACATGCTTAAAAAGTCAACAAAACGTTGAGTGAATTCATAGAGTTTACAATTAACACAAAGAACGCATATTTTGGGTTTCACAAAACATATAATGTTGGCTTGTAAGTCAAGTTATAAAAATAGTGATTTTCAACTAAAGAACCTGTGTACCGAAACTTAACACATTCATCCCGTAGGACGAAATCATGTTCGAGAAGTATGCCACTTCTCCTAATACTAACCACAAAATGTCCGTTTGACAGGGTGGTCCCAACGGATTCAAACCCCGGACAGGGTTGTCAAACCCAATAGATCTATTTAATGCATTAGCGTTCACCAACACATGGTAACTAACGGTCACACAGCAAAAAGGCATATACTCAGTAGTGAAGGAATCATATTCAAGTATCAAAACAGTTTGCGTTCAATTTCATAAAACAAGCAATATATCCCCCTCGCAGAGTTAAAAACATTGAAAACTTTAAAAGCGAGGCTATGAACTCACCTTGATCAAAAGCCGTTGATCAAACAATGAAGTCTAGCACGAAAATCCACAAACGCGATCACGACCTATAATTAGAGTCGCTCGATTACTATACCGAAAAGTATAATCAACGATGCGTACATCGTATCAACAAAATCATATATATATATATATATATATATATATATATATATATATATACATATATATATACACATATATATATATATATATATATATATATACATATATACATATATATACATATATACATATATATATATATATATATATATATATATATATATATATATATATATATATAGAGAGAGAGAGAGAGTTAGGATCAAATGAGAAGTTTTCTTAAAATAAGAAGGATAAGAAGTAAATATAACCGCATATCCGAGATGCACCGACTTAAATTAGATGCATCTCTATACTCTTAGATGCATTATAACGCATCATAACGTGTTTTCTAGCTTTTAATTAGATGCATATACGTATATTAGATGCATTTCATGATTTCTCTTGTTTTTTGTTCCTCTACATGTGCCAAAATCATGAAAATCAATTTGCACCATCTACACATCAAATTAACTTTCGAAACTCAAAATGGTGCATCTAAATGAATAGAAATGCATCTAATGCAAGTCGTTGCATCTCAAATGTGTGGTTTTAGTCACTTCTCACCACTTCTTATTTTAATTTATTTCTCACTGGATCCCTACTATATATATATATATATATATATATATATATATATATATATTCTTACATGTGATGAGAAATCCACTTGCGTCTTTAATCCAAAACCCCACAACATTGAGTTATAATTGTCCCTCACGTTTTATCTTACGCGACTTTAATTGAAAACGTTATATTTTCGATAACTTTCTATTTTTAGAAAGTTACTATTTTCGGAAAGTTACCATCTTTGGTAAGTTTAAATATCTAAGTATATTTTTAATACTTATCATTTTATTCTTATCCATGTACTTAGCTAAAAATTATATAAGTCTTATATGACCCGTTGACTTTTTAAAGTCAACATTTGACTTTTTACTTATATTTATTTTTACCCAAATCTGACCCGCGTCAAACGACCCTCTAAATCACATTTTCACGATTCGAAGTAAAAAGAGATTTTATGCGAAACGATATTCTGCAGGAACTTGTATTTTTAATAAAAACGCAGCAGTTTGACCATCGGTTTTGACCCGCTATATCACATTTTCGTGACTTTAACCAAAAAGAGATTTTATAAAAAACATCATTCCGGACAACTTTCGTGTTTCGCCGGAAGGCTGAATTGGAAAAATCCAGACATAATGTATTCTTTTGAAAAATAACTGTTTGGATATTTTATAAATTTCCAAACTTCGATCGACCATATCTTCTTCGTTTTAAGGAGTTACGGGACGTTTAGATTTTATGAATTTTCAAACCTCGTTTTGCATGTCAAACTTGCTGCACGAATTTACATTTTACAAAACTTATCGAAACATCATTTTCACCTCACAACAACATCAAATACGCCTAGCTAACCTATCTCTGTCAACTAATTAACCCATTCACAATCTATTCTAACCAACGCAAGTGTCGGACCTCATCACATATAATATACTAAATCAAATTAAGGACGAAACAATAAAATAAACGTAACTAGGATACTTACAACAACACACAAGGTGTTGGTTTCGGCTTTCTTTGTGGTTCGAACCCACGAACGCAACCCAAATGAATGACCCAAACTATTTTTGACGAAACCCACTTTGACAATACCTTAATCTACCCATTTTAAACAACCCCTTCAACTCGGAATCTTATGAATCAAACCCGAACTCCAACTCCGTAAATATTCATTGCATGTTGGATTTTCTTATATGGAAACGTAGGCCTTGTTATAAGGATCAATAATATGTAATTAGATCATATTGCATGTCGGTATTTAGGTGGCGGTGGCGATGTAATGGTGGTGGTGGTCGGCCGGATATTGGAGGAGGAGAGACAAGGAAAAGAAATTTCTAAAAGAGTTATAATGGAAGTATAAGCTCCTATTTATAAAAAATGAGTTTAGCCATTTGACAAAAATAGTCCCTCCATCTTTTATTTCTTCAAATTTTGGACCATTTCGGGTAAGTGTTTCGTTAAACATAACCGGCCCATATTACTAGTTAGTTACTTTCGTAAACATGTTATCCCGTCGAGATTTATTTTATTTCGAAACGTTTATTAAAACGCGTATACTTTAAAAGACAAGTCCGGCTCAAGACAAGGAATAAAACGACGACATTCATAAAAATATTAAATTTACGATCTTAAAAATAATAACGAGAGGTGTCAAAAAATTTTTTACGATGCTTGAAACGGTTAACGAACACGCGGTCAAACGGTGACTCGCGAAACGTCAAAAATAAATATTTTAAATTTCCGTTCGTAATAAAATACGAAAATAATTATTTACGACAAATAAAATTTTAAATGTCGACGTTCGATCACACGATTTTATAAAATAAATATTATGACGTCGAATTCGCGATCGTCATACACGTCGTGAAACTCGGGTTGTTACATTCCACCCACCTTAAGGGAGCGCTGTCCTCGGTGCTCGTCCCTTCTTACTCGTCTTATCGTTCGTTCGTGGCACGTTGGCTTCTCGTCATCACGTAGACTCCTACGTTCTTTCAAAATAAATAATGCGATACAATATTCGCTCTGACTATTCCGGATGGAAAGTCAACAAAACAAGCGGTAAATTATACCCACAAAATCAAAACAAAATCATAGTAGCTCTTATCAAAAGAGGTAAAAACAAGTCACGAAAATATATTCGACAAAACCAAATCACGTTGTTCTAACTTTTATAGTCACGTTCTTCATAAGAGACAATATACGTCACAGAATATATCCGATTAAAATAATTATTACGTCGTTCTCCCGAGAAATTTTCAAAAATAATGATCGATCCAAACTTAGTTGAGGATCATAAAATAACACAACCAAGCGCATTTCACTTATCAAAACCAAGGACGAAACTTCCGTCGCTAATCAAAATCAAAATACCTATCGCACTCAAATACGAAATTATACCAATATTCAAAATCGAGAATATACTTCGTTACCAAAAATCCAAAACATATGTCGCTAACTAAAACCAAGATAAACGTCAATAATCAAATTTGATGTATATATTTATATCATTATCCAAATCAAAATACTCATCATTATTCAAAACCAAAATACACATGTCGCCCTTCTGGTCTCATTCAATAATGCCTTACTAGTTGTAAAAAATAATCCGAAGCACATTAGATCTCCTAATTATCTTGCGATATTGTTACACATGCCCACATAATCACATAAGTACCTATTGTACGCTCGTAATCTTTTACATGATGACTCGATGAATTGGCCTCATACAAAGGCATTCATCACGCCCGCTCTCAACCAAACATTGGCGATTATTATTACATATCATATTCGCTTTCCCTTGGATTTTTTGGCATAATTATTCATTCTAACACTTAGGTTTATTCCCCTCCAACACATTTTCCTTATCGTACCGAGCTTGCCACAAAGTCAAGCCACCTCGACGATAATTCCAACATAAACACGGCTAATTCTAATTAGTCTACACTCACTCTCATGGGTACTTCAAGCCACAATCGTCAACAAGACCTTTGACGATGTCCACCCACCTTATTACGTCCTAAATTCTCACTTGGGCGATTACACCCATTCACTTACGACCTAAGCCGCATCACTGGCTACGAAAAAGTGACATGAACGCTCACTACCATTTAAAGCACATAGCACATATTCCATATAATTCGGCGGCGATAATCCCGCTACAACACATAATGTCAAACGACAAATCAAAATCAATTAAGAAAACAATAAGCATCATGGACTTATTGCTCGTTCGACAAAATCAAAAAATTTCAATGTTTCTTCATGGCGACTAGTATCGTTGGCTTGGTTCCTTCTCATCGCATAGCATCATTGATGAATCAAATCATTAATTCGAAATACTCACACTACTAATTTAATACCGCTCGACTTAAGACGTTGGCTATTTTGGTTGTTCCTCTAGTAATAGAAACGGACGTTACCATTTAGCTAGAATCTCAATCAATTCGCCACTCTTTACGCCCCTAGGTCGTCGCGTCCCGGAGTAAGGGCCACTACACTTAACCGTAGGTCAAGTATCGTATAGTGTCTCATTAAAATCATTGACGTCATCAGGTATACTTACGACTATACTACCACTACACTCCATTTCGGGGAAAGAAGTCTTCTTCACGGCTATCAGTTGATATATTTAAGGCATTATACATCCAATGTAGGAGAAGTCTTCTCCATTTCTCACTTTCAACCTCGGGACTAACCATCTCAGCTTCCACCCACCTTAGGAATCTTTACATCTCCAAGAAGATTCATTCTCAGTGTCGGTATCAGGTTCACACCCTTGATAGCTCAAATTTATCATTTCTTACTAGCACACCTATTATACTTGGTCTTGACACGTCTTCATAACAATCACCGCTCAGCACACCTATTATATTTAGTTCACAGGTTTGGTATGATATGTATGACTTCAACTGAGTTAGATCGTCTAGCAAAGTTATCTTCTTTAATGAAAGATCATACATCAAAAACTTTTTGTAAATAAATTCAAAAAAATGGAAAAAATAGAAAAATTAAAAATAAACAAAACAAAAATATTTTCTTTCTTTTTCAAAAAATGAAAAACAAATAAAAATTTGAAAAAAGAAACATTCAAAAAGAATTTTTTAACTTAAAGATGCAAACATATACATTCTCTGGTTTTATCAGTTTTATGATATTGTATTTCTCAAAAAGTGGTTCTCTGAATGCAAAACAATGTATCATGAACCGAGGAGGAGTAAATCATTTATAAAATGATATTTCACTGCTAAAATATGTGGTTTGTAATCATAATTCATTCACAAAATGAGGACTTTTTTAAGAACATCTTTTAAAAATCATCAATTTTGAAAATTTCAAGTGTGGAAAAAATAGCAGAAATTAACAATCTCTTGAATAAGTTTTTTAATTAGATATTGATTCAAGGGGGAGTTATGAAATTCTTGATTTTTAAAATCATCTCAAGAGTGTTCAAAACTGCAAAATTAACTATCTCTCGATAAGTTCTTTAATTAGATATCTTATTGAAGAGGGGGGGGGGAAGGGAGGGGGTTATAATTTTTTCAGTCACTTCAATCATTAAAAAATCAAAAATGTGTTCTCAAACGCAAAAATGACTTCTTTTTGAACAAATTTTTATCAAAAGGATAGAAAATTCAAATGAATATTTGTTCGAGGGGGAGTTATAAATTTTTTATAAAAACGAGAATTAACTACAAAATAATTTAAAAGGTCTGTTATGAAAATAGGCCTAACTCCAAGGGGGAGTTATGAATTTTTTATAGGGTATTAAATTCTATGAAAGTAAGTAGAGGGACTGAAAATTCCAAAATGCAAAAGATAGTTTCGTATGGACTAATAATGTTTACGAAAGAAAGTAGAGGGACTGAAAAAGTCAAAATGCAAAAGGATAGTTTCGTATGGGCTAATAATGTTTACGAAAGTAAGTAGAGGGACTAAAAATGTCAAAAATGCAAAGTTATTTTTGGAAGTATAAAAAAACAGGATTCATACGTAACCTATTACTTTCATACACATACAGTAATAGCTTTTGTAAATCCTTTGCAAACTTTGAGCTTTCATAACTTTGAAAACAACGATCCAAATCGTTCTTTCAATTCTCAGTGATAATCAAACATAAGAAACGTGATCTTCTTCGATTCCTTTTGTGTATAACTGCTTTACTTAAGTGTTTGATAGGTTTTGTATAGATCTAGGGTTTCGTAAAAATGAAAGTGATTGAAATGATAAATTGATTGAGGCAAAACATAGTTAAGTGTCTTAGAATATGATTTGTGTGAATAGATCAATGATAACATCATTTGTGGACTACAAACTATGAGGTTTCATAACCATGGTGGTTTCGTAAACTGGATCTTATGCTTTTAGACATAAAAATGGACTCAAATTGTGAATAAGATGATAATAATAAGCTGAAAAAAGGACAAAACTTTCAGATTATCATTTGCATTAATAATTATGTTTTATGAAAGTGTTGGATTTAGATTTCGGTTTCATAAGGGTTTATTAAATGGTTTCATAAAACTAATTGGGCCAGTCACAAATGGTTTCGTAAAGGTTATTGGGCCAAAGCTGATGGGTTTCGTAAGACAAAATTAGGCTTTTCAGTTTGGGTTTCAGAACACAACTTTAATGGGCTAAATTTTTTATGAATACCCAAGTGGGCTTAATTGCTAAACAAAATGGCATTTTACAAAAACCAATGATAAATTTAGTTATAAAATCATATTTCTTTATTGATAAATGGGCCAAATGTTAAAGATTGTGTCCGGTTACTATCGTTTCCTGAATTTAACAGGATGAGGATTGAGTAATCTACTGACCATCCAAATATCGTATATAAAAATATGTTATGCATAGCTAAATTTTTTATGCAGTAATCAATGATTCAAATGATTTGAGAAGAAAAATGAATGAACATGATGATTCAACTATCTGTGATCATGGATTCTCATGTCTCAACAAAGGCAAAATTTCAAAGTTTTGAAAAGAATGTTTCAAAACACGTTCAAAGTGGTTTATGACTATCTATTGTACATAATTGGGTAAATGGTCTAAGTCACATCCGGTTTTGGCCGTTTTCTGTACAGAACAGAATGAGGAGTGAGTGGCTTAGTGACCATCCAATTGTTGTTACATTAGTTTGGTTGTATAATCATATTTTTTAAACATCTTTGGCAAACTTGTGATTTTGGAAATGTTATATCATATTTCTATCAAAAAGTTGTATCATTGTGTCAGAGAGTAGTACTCTTTTACTGAAAAGTCTTTTATGAGAATATAAAGTTACACTCTTGGATTTCTTAAACATCAATGGTTGTCACTATTTGTGTTTTTTTGCCAAATTGGTATTTTCAAAATCAGAGTATATCTTTATTATTCTTAAAAGAGTATCATTTCACAAATGCTTTTTGGTGAGGAAACTCAAAATAGAAAGAGAGATAAAATTCATACGTGAAAAAGCAAATCTAAGTATGCTCGAAAAAGAATTGCCAGAGCATACAAAATAAGATCAAAAGAAAAAGACGAATAAAGCATATGGCATGTGCCCGAAAAAGCAAGAAATGGCACATGAGAAAGAATATGATCAGAATATGCTCAAAAAGAATTGCCAAATCATATAAAACAGACTGAGTGGAAAGAAACAAAAATGTTATATAAATGTGTATTCTACAAACTTTATCTCATTTCACTAATCACTTCATGTCACCATACAATACTCCACATGGCTCAACAAATCATTATAGCTGCTCAACGCGTCCCTAAATTTTAAAGCATTAAGAGATGTAATAACTAAGATGTGCTTCAGAGTATCAATGCTCACCAGAATGCAAGATTGTAGGACAGATTTTGCTTGATCATCCATTGAGCTATGCTCTCACTGCTACTGCTGATGTTCTAGTTGTGTATTTACAACAATTCTGGAAGACAGTTAGCAAGGTACCTAACACCAAAGACACTATCAAGTTCAAGCTAGATACACAAGAGATAACTTACACTGTTGATATGTTTCGTGATACTCTTCATCTGCTAGTGGAAACTTTAGATAATCCATTTATTGCTCTAGTCAACATTGAGATTATTGAATCATTCATTCAGAAGGTTGGCTATCAAGGTGTTGTTGATAAAGTGAGTGTTTTCTTTACGGAGTTTCTTTCTTAACCGTGGCAGACCATGTTCAAGATGTTCAACCGTTGTTTAACTACACGAACATCTGGGCATGATCAGACAAAAATCAACATACTTCAGCTATTTCATGTTGTGGTCAACCGCATACATGTTGATTATGCTACTCTTCTATGGTGGGATTTCCTTAATTGTGTATTTTAGAAGAAGGATGTCATCCAGTACCCTCGCTTCACCAAACTTATAATTCCTGATTTGATGAAGAAGTTTTCATCTATTCCTCAAAGACTTGATGAGCATTATCATTCTATTAAGGATGATATTCCATTGGTGAGTGTTTATACTACAGGGATGATAGTTCGAGGGATGCTAATTTTGGATGCATTCTTAACCGATGAGATCCGTGCCATTGATGACTATACGGAGTATGAGATGGTGTTTGTGAAAGTAGCAGTTCCAACGAATCAACCATAACCGGTTGTTTCTACCTAAGGAATGCACATGACTACACCTAGAGCCCATAGGACACCTACCCTTACTGCTACTAGTCCTTAGGGGAAGAAGAGGAAGCAAAGTGCTGGAGAATCAAGTTCACCGATGAAATTGCTTAAAGTAACCATCAAATAAAAACAAGTGGTCAAAGGTGAAAAAGATGAAGAATCATATGCCAATAAGTTTGCTGCTTCTATGCTTCATGATGATGTTGATGATTCCGATAATAGGTTAAAGCCTGGGAGTCATAAGAAGAATCCAGAACATGTTGATGATGATGATGAAAATGAAGAAGAGAAAAGAGATGAAAAGAAAGATGATGAGATGGGTAGTTTAGAGAATAGGATTGAGAAGATGCAGACACCAAATCCCACAACACCTAGATCCCCTAAGATAAACTTATCTTCAGATAAGAATATTATTCAAGAATTGACGGACATTGTATCACCCTCAAATACCACTACATCCAAAGATCCACAAAAGAAAAGACATATATCCAGCAAGTACAGTCATCTTCCAGGTGCGCTTCGCAGAATGTGCAGGCGTCAAGTATATATGATCAAGGACATGGAATGAAAATGTGTGACAACTGACGAATTCTAGAAAGTTCATGGAAAAGTTAATCAAGTTCTCCATGAAATCGTACCTCAACCTGCTGAAAGAGTCACCAATGATTTGATTGAAGGAAATTTGAAAAGAGTTGTGCTGACACCGTTATTCAAGAGTGAGATGCTTTTCAATCTGAAGTACCTGCTCTTATTTCTAAAGAATTTGATGCACACGCACCCAAGATCATAGAAGAACTTTTCAAGAATTATATATAGAACAATGTTATTCAAGTTCATCCTACCATAACTACTTCAACCAATACAACTTCATCAGCTGATCTTCAATAACAATTATATTTGAAGATGAAATCTGATCTTTAAGATCATGCTAATGATCTAGCATTGTAAGATGTACTAAAGCGTAAGTTTAAAATGTCTTCCACCTCTAATACTTCTTGTAGGGATGATGATTTTCACTCACAACGTCATGATGACCATCAAGAAGATGATGCTCCTCCTGAGGGGGAGAAAAGAGTAAAAAGACATAAGACATCTAAAAGTAAAAAGTCTGTAAGGGGTTCTTCCTTAAAATAATCAGCCAAATAATACACATCTTATGTAATCAAGCACCAACATCAACAACAAGAATGGGATGCATGGGAAGAGGAAACTGTTATTGATGAAGATGAGGTGATTCCTGAAGATGAAACACCTGAGCTGATCACAAAATTTCAAAATATTGATAAGAGTGTTCTAACTATCTTTGATCGTGCAGGAATAGAGGCTACACTAAATAATATGTTGAGCAATCAGTTTAGAAATACTGAAGAGTATGCCTACCATTTGGAACAAGCAACAAATTTTATGGAGAATCAGATAGTTTGGGAAAGCAAACAAGTGGACATAAGACGATCAATACCAAAAGCTCTCGTATTCTATGGACCTCAAAGGAATCCAATTGAACCTCTAAGGTATTTGTATAAAAAAGATCTATTCTTCTTGAAGAATGGTAATACTGAGAAGAATAAGTATATTCTTTCACTCCACAAGATACACACAAAACTATTTCCAGAAGCTGATTTGGAACAAAAGATGAATTGTTGGGTTCAAAAAGAATTCAAGAATTTTAATGAAGATGCACGGTTGTCAATTCAACATTGGAAAGATTCATGGCATAGCGAGAGTGTACAAGCAAAATCAAAGAAAAGTCAAAGACAATCCAGGAGACTATTTCTCAAATAACAGGATTATAGAAGTTGTCAAAATTACTACTGATCAACTATATGGTTTGGATTTCATGGAACAAATAATTATGATGAGAGAAAATGATAAGCAAGATAGTTTTTCTGAAGCTGACTTCAATTACCTGAACAAAAATGATATCGAAGACTTGTATTATCTCTGCCGGAACAAGAAGGTCAATTATCATGAAACCAAGTTGATGAATTCATTAATAACGTTCATCAGAAGTCGTGTGATCTGGGAGAGAGTTCATGATTACCAGTTGGGAATAGAGAGTTACCAGATCAGGGTAAACTTAACCGCACCAACATTAACATTCTTTGATATTAAAGCACATGAACTGTATTTAATAGTAGACTACGGGTTTGATGTAGTTAAACAACAAAGATGAGAAACGGGTTATGTATTTGGTGAAGATTGTTAAGTTCTGTGATGCTACGTTGGAAAGAGTCTTGAATGAATAAAAGCTAAGGATCTTTCAAAATCAGTTCTGGAAGAAACCACCTCTGCTAGGTGAATTAGATCTTGACATAATGAAAGCATACGAAAGAGAAATATCCAAGCGTCTAAGACACCGACATCAAATGAGAAGGTGGGAATCTTTTGTGAATGGAAGACCAAATCTACCAAAGAGAATGTGTTAGGTTCAAGAAAAGTGTTTATTATTAAATGAATTGGTCTTTGTACAGTTTATAGTATTATTAGTAATTATATTATAATAAAGTCTATCTTGGTCAAAGTTAAGTAAAGTTGACCAAGGTTTAACTAAAGTCAAGAAAATAGAATAGGGTTAGCAATAAGTATAAATACCTATCTAGGAGGGGTATTTATACAAGTCTCTTATATTTTGTAACTTCACTTCTCCTTCCCGTTTCTATTTTCCATTTAGAATGAAAACTTTGAAACTGATGAAAAATACTCTCTAGCTTATCTCCTTTAATTCTTTGTTTGTAGCCATTGAAAATGCTAATCTTTGTTTATAGCCATTGTAGGTAAAATTTTGTTTCTTATGAGTTTGGTGCTTTATGATGTGGCACTGATTCTTGAGCAGCTTATCAATTTTTAGAACATTAAGTGTGATATTCTACACACAGATAAGCTGCTCAAGAATAAGAACATCCAAAAGCGGTTTGATATCAGAAGACAATACAATTATCATGGGGACACTTTTTGGGTATGCGAAAAGGAAAAAAGGTATATACTATAGAACAAATTATATATGTTGATTTTTGTTGTAGTTATAACTTAATGGTATATTGATTACTGCTTGAACAACTTGCTGAACAAGAACAAGAAAAACAACAACAATGTAAACAGTGATTAATTGGCATTGCCAATTGCTGATCAACGACGATGTATGCGCGTCACGATGAATATTAAAATATGGAAGACCGAAATGCCATAATCATCATTGGAAGACAAAGTCAACAAATATACACTGGATGAAGTACTGGGTAGGGAACACATTAGTGCTTACTAATTATGTATTAAATGTATTACTACAAAATACGATTCATTTTGAGCAACAATCAACAATGTCTATGTAGCAAATGCATATGATCTCGGCTATATATTATTAGACTAAACTTTAGATGATTTGAAACTTATAAAGCTTTATTTAAGTGCTGCTACATTTCTATTTAGGTATTGCTACGTTACACCGAATCATGAATCAGTATAAACCGCAAACATAAAACCCTGAGCTTCGCAGTAGAGCGCGGGTCAAAAACAAATCCATTTTTGTAGTGTGAATAATTGAATGGAGGGATGATGACTTATATACTAATTCGGGTAAGAAAATTGGTGCCAATTTAAAAGTTGAAAGTACACATTTTATGGAAGTTAGTTTAGGATGTCATGTTACCATCACATTGTACTTATCTATTTTTAAAAACAAATCTATTTTTGTACTTATCCTCGCATCACCTTTATACAAACGTGGGTAAATGAATGCACATACAAACAACCGGTAATTTGGGATGATTTTATGTGGCCTAGATTTTATTTATTAATGATCAAAGGGTTTATAGAGTATGCCACATCATTTTTTTTTCTCTATGTAGCGTTGCCAATAAATAAGGTTAATTATTCACACTACATACTTACCCTAATTATAATCATTCAACTACAAGAAACATGACAAATAATTCAAACTAGGTGATTGTTCTCTTTATTTCAATGTTCATATGTCGTGAAAGTTATATTCATTTATTTACCTTTTCTAGCATTACCTTTCCACCTTGATTTGCCTATGGCGATGAAACAATGCAAACGTGAAAACAACTTGATGAACTGGAAGTGGGATGATGTCATTGTTATTGAAGATTCAGATGACGAGGTGGTACGAATATCAATCTTGAATATAATTTGTATATCTTAACTTTCACTATTAACGTTTTCTTTTAATTTTTAGGACCGTTTTGAGTGGTAAGGTGTTTCTCTTTGGGAAGGATATAACAACAACAATGAAATTGTCTTGAATGGTGATATTATTGAGTGGTAAGGTGTTAATTTAATATTTCATCTTTGATTCCTTTAATTTTTTCACATTTAATATATTGCTAAATGTATTTATATCGCATGCAAGAAATTGTTGATGAGGAAATTGGTGGTGAGGAAATTGTTAATGATGATGTGCCGAAGGAAAGCGAACCAACATACCTCACGTTAAAATACCCAGTAAAAGAAGGTTGTATCAACTACTTGACGAGTATGAAGATGATGAAGACATTTATGGACATGTTTGACTTTTTATGAATGTAAACCCTAATACTATTAAGTATTATAATATTTTTAATATTGGTTTTTTTTGGTTTCGTTGTAGTTTGTTTCTCATTTCTTTTGTTTTTGTAGTTCCTTTAATAAAGGATTAATAGCTTATTAATCTAAATAATGTTCTTTTCAAAGTTCCTTTGTCTTTGTGTTTTTGTTTTAAACAAAAATTATGACCCTTCTATTGTTAATTGTTTGTTCATAAATTCTAGACCAAAAACATGTTTAAAGTGTCTGTTAGAAATTTTATATAACAGACTTAATTCTGTTAGTATTATAGTTAATTCTGCTAGTATCATAGTTAGTACTGGTAGAAGGTTTATCATAGTTAGTACTAGTGGTGTTAAATAGTTAATACTGCTTATGTAATAGTTAAGTCTGCTTACGTAGAAATTAGTTAGAGTTAAAGATATGCATGAGATATCTTAGGAAATGATATGCATTATCTTTATACGCATTTTGTAAAGCCCATTAGGGTTTCCTTAGTCTATAAAAGGAACCCTAGGCATAGTTAGTAGATATAGTTCTACACAAGATCATAGAGATCGAATAGTAATCATAGTTTGTAATCTGTAACCTATGCAGATTCAAAGTTTAATATAAAAGTTCTTTTGTGGTATTTATTATTGTTCTTCTTAGCATTATTGATTAGATTTCACATAATCAATAGTGTTCACTCAGTGTTTCAATATCGTTGCTTTAGAATTATCTAAAGGAGCAAGCTCTTTGCAAGGTGAAGGTTTAGATCTATTCAGTTAATCGATCCAACAAGTGGTATCAGAGCATGTGTGGAAACTCTGATTAAGAAGAACTCAACTGTAAAATGGCAGAACAAGACATTCCTCCACCCACAATCACTGCAATGAAGATCCTTATCATCAGAAATGGAGAGTATGATATATGGAGCATGAGAATGCGCTAATATATATGTCATACAGACCATAATCTATGGGATGTTATTGTCAATGGAGATTTAAAAAAAGAGCCTGCACCAACAACTAGAGAAACTTCTGCTCCTCCTGCTCCTAAGACTGCCAAACAACTGGCTGCTAGAAGAAATTAAGAAAGAGCTAAAAGCATCTTGCTTTTAGCAATACCTGATGAATACCTCCTCAAGTTTCACAATGTTGCTGATGCTAAATCACTTTTAGAGGCAATTAAATCGAGATTTGGTGGTAATGTAGAATCTAAGAAGATGCATAAAAATTGTTCTAAAACATCAATTTAAAATTTTTTCTACTGCATCAAATGAAAGCTTGGACAAAGCTTATGATAGATTCTAGAAACTGATAAGTCAATTAGAGGTTCATGGTGCTCCAATTTTAAAGGAAGACATCAATCAGAAGTTCCTTAGAAGCCTTTCTTCTTCATGGAATCAGATTGCCCTCATCATGAGAAATAAGCCTGACATTGATGAGATTGATATTGATGACCTTTACAATAATCTTAAGGTGTATGAAGATGAATTGAAAAGGTCTTCAGGTTCCAACTCTGCTTCTGTCAGAGTACTAATGAAGTTAGTACTGCCAGTGGAGATTTTGAGGTTAGTACTGCTGGTGGAATTAATCAAGTTCCATCTATTCCATGTGCTCATGATATAGCTTACTCCTTCCTTGCACAACCAACAACTAGTCCTCAACTTAAGAATGAGGATTTTTAGCAGATGGATAGAGATGACTTAGAGGAATTGGATATTCAATGGCAGGTAGTTATGTTACCTGTCAAAGTAAAGAAGTTCATTCAGAGGACAGGAAGGAATATGGACTTCAAAGAAAAACGACATGTTTCTCTTGATAAGTTAAAGATTGAGTGCTACAACTGTCACAGAAAAGGGCATTTTGCTAGAAAATGTAGATCTAGAAGGAGTCAAGGAAGAAGATCTTATGGTGACAATGGCAGAAACAATGTACCAACAAATGAATCTTCATCACAGGTACTGGTGGCTCAAGATGGTCTAGGAGGCTATGACTGGAGCAATGATTATGAAGTATAATCAGTCAACTATGCTTTGATGGCCATCTCCTCTTCAAGCTCATCAAGTTCTTCTGACAGTGAGGTACAAAAATGTTCTAAATGTCTTGAATCATTTAAATGTCTTTAAAAGAACTATGATACTGAAAAAGAAAAGCATAACAAAGCAAAACTAGAACTCACGGGTTATGAGATAGCCTTAAAGTCACTAGAATCCAGGATTATTGGACATGAAAAAAATGAATTGGCTTGGGGTGAGAAATATAAATTTCAAAATTATGAGCTTAAATGTAAAAAAATGGGAAGAATCATCCAAGAGTCTTAATAAATTACTCAACAGTTAAATGAATGCTAATGATAAAAATGGTTTAGAATATGGCACACAAATGAATGAAATGAGTAACAAGTCTGAAACAGATAGGTTCTCCAAAGCAGATGGTTATCATGTTGTTCCCTCTCCTATTACAGGGAACTTCTTAACCCCAAGAGCTGCCATATCATTTGTAGGTCTAGATGAATATGCTATTAGGAAGAAAATTATTGAGTCAAAAATAAATGAGTCAAAAACTGAGCTTAAAACTGCAACTAGTGAATCTAAAACTAGTGAAACTGTAGGTAAAACAAATGAAGTAAATGTTGAAAAACCTAAGTCAGATTATGAATCAGTTGTGTCTAAACCGAAGATTAACAAAGATAAAGTCATCATTGAGGATTGGAATTCAAATGATGTGTCTGAAGTTAGTCCTGAAACTCAAACAGTTAAAACTCAAGTTGATAAAATTGGTCAAATTTCTAAGAAAGAAGGAATTGGATTTAAGAAAGTAAAAGCTTGCTTTGTTTGTAAAAGTACTGACCATTTAATCAAAGATTGTGATTTTTATGACAAAAAGAGTCGAGATCCTAAATTGAAAAATGTGGTAAATATTGGTCAAAGGGTGGTCAAACCAGTATGGGATAACGCTAAAAGAGTT
Organism: Tanacetum coccineum; assembly: GCA_026074375.1. Lineage (NCBI taxonomy): Eukaryota > Viridiplantae > Streptophyta > Magnoliopsida > Asterales > Asteraceae > Tanacetum > Tanacetum coccineum. Next base: position 48,307 of record BQNB010003389.1, read on the forward strand.
AATCATTAAAAAATTTCAAAGAAATTGAAATACCCTCAAGCAAGAAGGTCTTTTGTCCCATCAGGATTACTAACCAGGATAGGTTTTCTTAATCCTGCTAGGCCAAATGAGAAAATAGTAGTACACACAGTTAGTACTGCTAGGCCTATTAGTACTGCTAGGCCTTTTAGTACTGCTAGACCATTTATCCTAAAAATAGCATAAACTTATAGTGCTATTAGACCTATTTACCCAAGAATGAACAATGTAAGACCAAGAGCCTCATACTCACCAATCAAGAGGTCTTACTACACAAAAACCAGCTATTAGACCCAAAGAATTAAAACAAAATGTTAAAACTTCTGGGGGTAAAAAGATGACTACTGCTGGGATAAGAGCAGTAGTTAGTACTGGAAAGGGTAAAATGGATAATGTTCTTAAGAAGTCAAGGTGGGTTTGGAAGCCTAAAGGAAATTGGGAAAATGTTGTTAAGCCATTAGCACGTTGTGAATGGAGACCAATAAATGTTTTAGACAATGTGTCAAAAGACAGTGCATCAATGATCTTGAAAAGGGTTGACTTATTGATGCACATGGTAGATCCAAGTCAGTAATAGCTTGGGTCTTCAATAGAAACTAATTCTCTTATCTAGTGTACAGGGCATTCCATAAACATATTTACAAGATTAAGGTTTGCTAATCTGCTTGGAATTAAAAAAGAAGGTTTCAGATTTAAGTATGATACAGGTATGGAAGTAGTTTTGGTAATTGATTCATGGATGGGATACATTTTAATATGAAATACCTGATTTTTAGGGAGTGGTTTTTGGTTCATATATTTGTTTCCTATATTGTTGGATGTGGCATACAACAAGTTTATATTTATGAACTTTTTAATGCTGATAAGGAAACATATTAGTACTGCCATGAAGATTACTTTAATAATGCCTATGATTGTTAATGCTGCCACCAAAAGACGTTAATCGCTTTGCAAAGGTATATTCTTTAGTGCTTGTCAACGAATAAACTTATGTTGGGCCTACAAAGTATACATTAGTGCTGATGACGTGTGTTATTCATATTTGGGCCATGGAATGTTAATTGTCGGTTCGTGTGTTGGGTCCAAAATGAATTAGTACTGTATGTGCTTAATGTTTTAATATTGTTCAAAAGTATTTGTACTGCCTTTGTTGTCCAGGATGTTTTAATACTGCTAATGTCGTCCGAGAAATGTTGTTTGTACTGTTAGCTTTGTCTGATATTTGACAACACACAGTTTGGTTCTCGAATAGTTTGTTCTTAGCTTGATTTATGGATAGTGGTTTTGAGAATTGGCAAGCTACAAGGGATAGGATAATTTTCAGGTGTTGGTTTCATTTCAACACAACAAATGGTAATCAATTCACCATGTCTAAATGGCACTAAGAATTGGCTATTCCAGTGCAAACGGCATCTGGTAAAGAATTCCTAAATCCATTGATAGCTGATAGTTTGCTAAAAACTATATGGTTCTCAACTCACCATGCTTCACAGTTAAGAGTTGGCTAGTCCAAAGCAAACGGCTTTGGTAAAGACTTCTCATATCCATTTATGGTTGACAGCTTACCAAAAACTATATGGTAATCAATGCACCATAGTATTGTACTAAAACATTGACTACTCCAGAGCAAATGGCTACTGGTAAAGAGAACTTAAATCAGTTGATAGCTGATAGTTTGTAATAAAAAACTATAAGGTTATTAATGCACCTTGTTATTGCAATGAAGCATTGACTAGTCCATAGCAAACGGCTCATGGTAAAGACATATCAAATCCGTTGATGGATGGTAGTTTGCCAAAAACTACAAAGCCAACTTAGCTAGATGTTGCTGTGTAGCTGTGAAGAGAAGATAAAGACTAAAAGATAAAGTATGATCTGGTTTTTCAAAGAACATCAAATAGATTATCATTCAAGAGAAGCTAAGGACTTAAAGACATGCTTGGATATAATTCTCAAAATCCCAAACTGAAGACAACTGAAGAAACTTAAAGTTAACAAGTAAAGTTTAAGTTTAGGGGAGGATTGTTATGAATTTTGTATAACAGACTTAATTATGTTAGTATATATAAGTTAATTCTGCTATATCATAGTTTAGTATTGGTAGATGTCTTATCATAGTTTAGTACTGGTTGGGTTTAAATATTTAATTATGCTTTTGTAATAGTTAAAGTCTGCTTACGCAGAGTAATTAGTTTAGAGTTAATAGATATGTATGAGATAATCTTAGGAAGGATATGAAGTATCTTTATACGCAATTTTGTGTTAGCCCATTAGGTTTACTTTGATATATTAAAGGCTATCCATAGCATAGTTAGGTTTGTGAGCCTTAATCATTTCTCCTTACACAAGATCATAGAGATCGAATAGTAATCTTAGTGTGTAATATGTAACTAGGCAGATTAAAGTATAATATAAAAGTTTTTGTGTGGTATATTTTATTGTTCTTCTTAGCATTATTGATTAGATTCTGCATAATCAATAGTGTTCACTCAGTGTTTCAATATTGTTGCTTTAGAATTCTCTAAAGGAGCAAACTCTTTACAAGGTGAAGGTTTAGATCTATTCAGTTAATCGATCCAACTGTGTCCATTGATATCAGTTACAAACACATGTCTTTCATTTTATGTTAGTAGTAACATTTTTGGTCGTCATCTCTGTCATTTATAAAAATAGAAGACATTAAATTGCCCACATCAGTTACCAAAAACGAAAACATATTTTAATAGCAGTCATGTTGAGCTTTAACGTGTCCATATCAGTTACAAAACGCTACACACATTCCGTCATATTTGTAGTTGATGTGAACCCAGAGGAAGCAGCTACAGTCGCGTTTCACTATGTCGTGAAAGCATGTTTTCTAGACCAAACAATGATGACATTTCTATTGTTTGTTCAAAGTTCAAGTTTTTTATGTTGGCCGTTTTCTGCCCATTTATTTTTTCAAGTATAATGCAATCAAAAAATGTTTTCGAGACCAAGAAACGATGACCCTTTCTTTTTGTTTTCAACATTCAAGATCTTTTTGATGACCCTTTTTCTACATATGAATACATATTAGGTGTTTTAAGTTAATGATAGGGATGCTAGTCAATGGTTGGGAGAAGTCTTGAAAGAAATTATGGTTGGGAAAACTTTTTGGCAGTATATTAGGGATCGAAGGTGGTTGATTAGTCTATAGGAATGGTACAATGTACATGAATGGTACAATGTAAAGCAACAATATCCAAAAATATAGACAAAATAGTCCCAAATGCTACCACCAGACAACAAGAAAATAACACCACCACCGTGGATGATGTTTGGAACAAATAAGACAATGTATTTAAGTTTAAAATTTAAATTATAATTGATTAAATTGATGATATGTATCATCATCAGATATAGTATAAGATTCAGTCCCATCATTTAATGGGGAGTCTTAAAGATGGGACTGAATCAATGCATCGACTCAAATTAACCATCCACCTGAATATAAGAGTTTATAGAGTTACAATATTTATTCAGTTATGCACTTATAACCAAATGAATACAAACAAAGGATCACAATTTCAATTCCCAATTGACCAGTTAATGTAGTTTTATTAATTATACAATTGTTAATTTGATCGCTTATGATCAATTGTATAATTTATGAAAACTAGAAAGGGGGTTGAATAGTTTTTACTTAAAATAAAACTTAGATTATCGACTTATGTAAACTCAAGAGATATACACAAGTGTATATGATAGCGATACGATAAGTAAACAAGTAATCTATGAAATATGAACAAGTAAAGATAAGAAAGATCAAACTGATGACACAATGATTTATAGTGGTTCGGCTACGAAAAACCTCTTCGCCCTACTCCACTCTCTATGTACCCAACTTAAGAGTTATCTTCACTATGTCAACAAGCTCCCTTTAGGTGGAGAAAACCGTACACGTCGCTTACACTTTTTCTGGTACTAAGCTAAATACCGAGTTCTACTTTGAGATAGAACCAATCTAATGAACTATGTATTTTGTGGCCTAAATACTAGCCTATCATACATATATGATACACACAACACACAATACAAGATATACAAGATGAATGATTATCACAAACGTGATGTCACAACTAAACTATTAACATTTGAAGCTTGACGTCTTCGTAAGTGTTCTTCACTAAAGAGTGGAATAAGTTGATCACGTGTAATGGATTATGTAACAAGTATAATGATCAAAGAATATAAAAGATAAAAGATGTATGTGAAAAATATTTGTCAAGAGTTGTTTAAAATGAAAGCTTAAGGTTGTTATTTATAGGCAAGCCTTTAAAATTCAAATATGTCCCTGCCAGCTAGTCCGTGCGACTTACGGATCCACCATATGCTGGATCCGTCTCGTGTATTAGGTGGATCCATGGGTGGAGTTGGGACATGATTTGTCATTTTGTGATTAACCCTAAATGAATACAAAATATTATTATGTACTTAATAAAACTAGTTTATTAGATTCTTCTAAAACAAAATATTTCTTATCACCAATAAGAAAATATTTTATAGATTTAGAAAGATTTGGAAAGATATGGAAAGATTTTTTCCATTTATGGTTAATCTTATATTGTCTTACATGATTAATATAACTAGCTTATAATTAATCATGTATTAACCTAAATTATTTGATTTGAAAAGGTTTATGCAAATAATAATATTTTTCTTTGATCATTAACTATGTTTAATAATGTTATATTCATACCTTAAGTGATTTGTCGTCATCAAGTAAACTTTCGACTAAATAATTTGTTTACATAAACTTTTACGTAGTATGACATTATATTTGTTATTATCAAAACATGAAGATCATTAAATATAAATATCGTTTTTGCGTGAATATTTGTATTAAAAATCTTCCTCTTTTTGATGATGACAAAATATAAACTCATGCTTATTTAAATGTTACTAAATAAGTATTTAGTAGATGAGTTTACATTTCTTCTCCCTCTTTTTGTAGAAGCAAAAAGTGTTGTAGAGGCGGTCCTTGCAAGTCTTGTTTTTGACGAATGCTAAGTCACTTGGTTACGAATGCAAAGTAAAAAATGTCGACTAAATTTCAAGTGCTCCCTCTTGGTGTATGATCCCCCTTGCTTGGGGTATCAAGGAATCAAGCTATAGATGCGTGCTACAAAACAAAGTTAGTAGAAAAGAAAATATATATATGACAACTACATATGCACACATATATATTTTATACAATAAACATCCATCATCAACATAACAAAAGCAAATAATGTTAAATCCATTATAAGGGATAAAACATAAAATTTGGCGTAAAAGCCATTACGCAATAAGCTTAAACTAGAAAAAATAATTAAAGATCTAAATCTTAGGAAAAATATCATTTTCCTATATAATCTGAGGGGTGAGGTGAGATTTCTATGCGGCTAGTGCAGAAAGTAAGGTGGGTTTAACGAGGGACCAAGGTGGTGTCGGATGTATGAGAACATGTAGTTGACACGGTTTTAGAGCATTTGGATTTCATACCTTGTGATACTACAACATTGACAAAACATGTTATAGAGGTGAGGCATGTCATTTGGATGAGCAAAATCTAAAATGTTAGGAGGATTGGGAAAAACTTGATTTCCAAGATTTGGTGATGAATGATGAATGTTTTCAAGTGGAGGTGCATTTTTGTGGAGATAAGGTGTATTGTTGTTAATGTTAACAAACAATGGTCGGGTCGATGGTAGTGGTTTAAATCCGGGTGGTGGATTTGAAAATTTTAGAGGTGGTCGTGAGACACATGATGGTGGAGATGGATTAGAGGGGCCCGGTGGCCAATTGTCCATCGTTGACACATAGGGGTTATTTGGTGACATTTATAGTGGAGGAATTTCTTGAGGTTCTTGTTTTATTAGAATGACAAAATGAAGTTTAGGTGAAGGTGCAACGTAAGTTGGTGTCGGAGACTCACTTGGTGATGATAAGGAGGTGTAGTGTGTACTCTTGCTTGAGACGGATTTTGATGGCGCTTGTGGTGGTGAGAGAGATATATTTCTAGGAGGAGGTGAAGGAGTTATCTTATTTGATTGTTCCTCACTTGAGGATGTGAGGTTGACATAGGTTGGATACTTGACACTCATTCTTACGGTTTTTCTTTTAAAGTTTGGTGAATTTATTTTGGATGAACTAGTATTGGTGATGAACTAGTAAGGTTGTATATGAGAAATGTGGAGAAGGTGTGAGGGTGATGATTATAAGGTAAAAGTGATGAAGTGGATTGTATAATGATCCTTGGATTATAGGGAGAAAATGTTATATCCCAAGGTTTAAAATCCCACATAGTATCATATAGCATGGTTATACGATAAAGTAGAAAAAGTTAAAAATAAGAAAATTTAAATTTTGGCGCCTGGACTGGTTGACCCATGGATCCACCAAAACAACGTACGGATCTCCATATGGTGGATCCGTTGGTCGTAGGCTTCAACAAAAATGACAAGAACTACATTTTGCACCCAAAATTCAAAACAAATTATCATGCAAACATCATTATCTTCTACCAAATCATGATAACATATCTAGAGAGCATAGCATAATAAGTACGTAGTTTCAACATCCAGTTTTAAGCATGCAGATTCAAGCAGACAAGTTAATAATCCAAAGATACAATAATTTAAACATTTAAATTGTTTTTACAAACAAGCCTTCCTTCAACAACATTCCTTCTTCAACAATCTTGCAAAGTTATGCAATGCTCTTCCCAAGTTTTTAAACATCCCTATTGTCTCCCTTTGTTCCTTGGACATGTTTGGATCATCCTTAAGAACCCTACTATAAGACCTAAGGGAAATCTTAGTACTAGGCAAGTCTCTATTATCTGAAGGTGGTGACTCGGTTGAGAATGGGGTGGATAATTGGGTACACTTTGACTTTCCTACATTCCTAGCTCTTTTGGTAGGAGGCCTTTTAGGTTGTTTTGCCTTAAGGGATGACATTTTCCTAAGGACGAGTTTATAACGTGCATCAAATGGGTGTTGAGGCATGTTTGATTTCAGGTTCCTAAAGAGACTAGTTAAGATCATACCATAAGGGATAACTTTGTCTTTTAGGTCTCTAAAGAAGTACATTCTCCTAATGATAAAGTAGGCAAGGTTAAAGGGTTGTTTGGTTTCTAGGCAATACAACATCAAGGCAATAACTGCTTGAGTGGTCTCTATTTCCTATGACGGAATAGACATTTTCCCTAATGACTAGTTCACAAGGTCTAAGGTGATTGAAGAGCTCATTGGTTTCAATTTGGTTTGGCAACTTGTGAATGATGTTTCCCTCTTTATCTACCTTTTCATGAATGGTTCTTCGATGGATAAGGTTTCATATATCAATAATAGCCAGAAGACATGAGTTGTAAGGTTTAATTTGCTTAAGGGGTTTCTTGAGTTCATCAAGACCACATAAATCAGAATAAATGCAAATTCCTTGGTTATGAAGATAGGTAAGCTCTGCAAATTAAGCAAGGTTGATGACGAATTGGATAGAGAAATGGTTGGTGGAGTTTCTTTCTAGCCTAAGAGTTTTGTAAAATTCATATATAAACCTAGGACAAATTTGCTCATCTAGAGAGAGCAAGCAATAAAAACCTATGGCAGTAAACTTAACCACTAAGTCATCACTAAGGTCATTGTAGAAGGATGGGTTAATGGTTCTCCCTTCATGAACATATCTACTCTCTAAATTCCTATAGATATCCCTAAGTGCATCGGACATGTTGGGATCATTGTAAATTTTTGGAGCATAAGCACGGGTTTTCTTGTAGTCTTTCGCTTGGCATTTTGGTACCTACGTGGTTTATGGTGATTTCAATGAGAAAATATTATAAATGAAATATAATACTATTTCTAAGTGTATTTTTTTATGGACTTGATGTGGGTGTGCGGTTTGCTTGACTCAATCAAAAGAAAAATAGCCATAATACTAGTAATAAACAAACCTTAATGCACAACCTATGTTCGATATTGCTCTAGATGAATGGAACAAAGAATGCTTATGAATTAAGCACCTCATGTATACATTCATGAGACCCGATGCATGAAGATAATGTTTTTGCATTATATTAACAATGTGGTTAAGCAACACTTGTTTTGAAACATTCTTAGAAATGAGGTTTTATTCAAAAATCATAACTTGGGGTTTTTGGCAAAAAATTAAAAATTGGCGAATCACTTCAATTATGTTTTCTAAGTAATATAATAGTTATACATTACTATATCTCAGAGTTAATTGTGTGAAAATTGTATAAAAAATCAAAATCCCTAAATTATTTGATTTGTGTAAAATCGAAACCCTAGACACACAATTAAGAAGAAAATAAGATGAAATCACTTACACTGGTAGTCTTAGATTGATGATTTGTTGATGATCTTTGTGATTAATTGCTCCAATTGCCTCTAATTATGATTTAGTTTGGAAGGTTTTAGTGTTTTGGTTCGTAGGTGTGTTTGGATAATAATGAAAGTGGTCCTAATTTGTTCAAAATCTATTATTTACCCGCGTTCCGAGACTCACTGATCCACCTAAACAACGTACGGATCTCCATACGGTGGATTCGTTATCTGTAGGTGTCCACTAATATGAACAGAGTTGATTTTCAAGAAAATTGAGATAAGGTGTTGTGTTTTTGGCAATTGGAGTGTGTTATATTTACTATTAGGAGTATGTGATATAATTTTCGGAGTCGACATCCAAGTTTTGAGTGAATCATGCAACTTGTCGTGAATTTCTCGATGGAATTTCAACGTAGTCGATCCTACTAGGAGTGTGTTATATTTTAGCATAAGTTTGACCATTACTAATAACACAATTATTTATGAACATTTAGACTCAACAAAACATCGTCAACACAAGTGTGAGTTGCAATTCGATAATTGTTCTTTTTGTCTTTTTCAATCGATTTCATAATTTCATGTATTGACCATAAATGTAGATTTTGAAAATATCTATGGTCATTTTATTGATATTTTCTTTATCTAGTAGAATTCTAATCTTAATTATGTTCACGATCAGAAATTTTGTAATTGAAACTTGTAATGAGAATTAACATCTTTTGAATAATGATTAATTACTTCATTAAATTTCCGCTTACGATTATTTTTGAGATGATGGAGAATCACTATCCATGATAAGTTTCATCATTCCTAATCCTGATCTTAAATAATTAAATACTTCATGTTTTAAGGCCTTAGTAAATATATCGGCTATATTATCTTCGGATGCAACTTTCTCGATAGAGATGTTGCCTTTTTGGACGTTATCGCGTAGGAAGTGGTGACGGATTTCTATATGTTTAGTTCTAGACTGTTGTATAGGGTTTTTTACTTAAGTCGATAGCGCCTTTATTGTCGCACATAATCAAAACGTCGTTGGGGCATATGCCATAGTAGATGAGAGCTTGTTTCATTCATAGTGCTTGTTGACATGCCTTCTCGGCGAAGACGTATTCGGCTTCGGTCGTGGAGATAGCAAGGGATGTTTGTTTCTTAGCAAACCAAGATGTCAAACAACATCCCATGAACGTACAAACGCCACTAGTGCTTTTGCGATCAACGTAATCGCCCGCGTGGTCGGAGTTGGCATAAACTATAGTTTCTATTCCGATTCCTTTCGGATACCATAATCCTAAGTGACTAGTTCCTCTAATATACCAAAATATACGCTTAACGGATTCTAAATGGGTTGTCTTAGGATTTTCTTAGAAACTAGCACATAAGCAAACACTAAACATAATATTGAGCCTACTTGCGGTTAGATAAAGTAAACTACCAATCATACCTCTATATTTAGAGCTATCCACGGAGTCAGCTTCATCATCCTTAGTGAGCTTGATCTCCGTTGACATCGGCGTCTTGGTTGGTTTGGAATCTTCCAATCCGAATTTCTTTAACATCTCCTTGATGTACTTGGATTAATTGAAAAATATTCCGTCTTTTATTTGTTTAATTTAAAGACCCAAGAAGAAGTTCAACTCCCCCATCATACTCATCTCAAACTCGTCGTGTATGATTTTTCATAAAATCATCACACAAGTTTTGACTCGTGGAACCAAATATAATGTCATCGACATATATTTGAACAATAATAAGTTGTGACTTTGATTTCTTAGTAAAAAGTGTATTATCGACCATTCCCATTGAATACTCGTGTTTTATCAAAAATGCTTTTAGTCTATCATACCAAGCTTTGGGAGCTTGCTTAAGACCATACAAATCCTTCTTAAGTTTATAAACATAGTTTGGTTGTTTGGAATTACTGCTGGGATTAAAAGCTTCATAAGGTTGTTTGGAATTAAAAGCTTCATAAGGTTGTTTGGAATTAATGCTGCTCTTATCAAAGTTAGTGCTGCTCAAGAAGAAAGGTTTGTGTTACTACTGCTAGCAAAAAGATTATGAAAAATACGGTAAGTAGTTAGTACTGTCAGTATAAACTTAGTACTGCAAGTGTAACTTAGAACTGCTAGTATATATTAGTACTGCTAGATTAAAGTTAGTACTACTAGAGTAAAGTTAGTACTGCTGGTAGAGAATGAACAAAATATTCTAAGTAGTTACTACTGCATGTACACAGTTAATGCTGCTGGTGTATAAGTTACTACTGCTAGTGTTCAGAGTTAATGCTGCTGGTACAAAGTTACAACTACTGACAGAGTTATAACTGCTAATGGATAAAGATTAATTGAAGATAAAGATTGCTTATGTGATATATATGAGATATTTTTGTAAAAGATACGTATAAGTTATTTGTTTAGAAGATCATGATAACTTAGGAAAATATTGTAAGCCAGTTAGGACTCCTTGGTGTATAAAAGGAGGTCCTAGGGCATAGAGATTGATATCATCTTTTCATTGTTTTGTCAATCTATTCGTAGCTTTAAGGTTTTGTAACCCTAACACTATTAAGAGTGTTCATATTATATTGAGGCTAAAAGTTTGGTAAATTGTTTTGTTATCGATTTTATTCATTATTGTTTTATTGAAATTCTTCTTAGTGTCATTGACTAGATTTCGCATAGTCTTTGATATTCATAATCAAAGTTTCTATCATAGTTGTTTTGGATTTATTCAATACAACTTAGGCTTATACAAGCTAAGCAAGATCTATTCTATTAGGATCAACAAGTGGTATCAGAGCTTGTGAGAAGCTTTGAATAAGAAGAAACTCTACTACACACAAGATCTACTTTTTTAAGAAGCAATGGATTCTCAATCTACTCAAACCATCAAGCTACCCATACTCCAACCTGGTGAGTATGATCTCTGGAAGATAAGGATGGAGCAGTACCTATAGTGCATTGATTACATTCTATGGGAGATCAAAGAAAATGGTAATTTACCTATAGTAACAAAAATTGTTGATGGTAAGGAGATTGTTATCCCTCCTACAAGTATTGAAGAGAAGGCACAAAGAAGGGCAGAGTTGAAGACAAGAAGCACTCTGTTGATGGCCTTACCTAATAAGCATCAATTAAAGTTCAACTCATACAAGGATGCCAAGATATTGATGCAGGCTATTGAAAACAAATTTGGAGGTAATATTGCTACAAAGAAAACTCAAAAAATCTTCTGAAGCAGCAATATGAAAACTTTATTGCATCCAGCACAAAAGTTATTGAGCAAACCTATGAAAGGCTTCAGAAGCTAATTAGTCAACTGGAGATGCATGGTGAAGTTATCCCTCAAGAAGACATCAATAAGAAGTTCTTGAGAAGCTTGAGAAGCTAGCACAGAGAATGGACTAGCATACCATTCTGTGTGGAGCGAATAAACCAAGAATTGAGACAATTGAGTTTGGATGACCTCTTCAACAACCTGAAGGCTTATGAATCAGAGGTCAAGGAGACATCTAACTCAACTACAAACTCATACAATGTAACCTTTATGTCCTCTAGCAGTACTAACCGTGCAACTAGAGCAGTTAATACTGCTCAGAGTGTTAATACTATTAGTACTCAGGGTGCTGCTGAAAGCTCAACAAATATTGAAAATTTGAATGATGCTGTAATTTATTCCTTCTTTTATACCCAACCAAGTATTCCACAGCTAGATAATGAAGATCTATAGCAAATTAATCCTGATGATCTAGAAGAGATGGATTTGAGGTGGAACATTGCTATGCTGACTATAAGGGCAAGAAGATTCTTGAAGAATACTGGAAGGAAACTAGACATGGCCAACAAAGAAAGAATTGGGTTTGACAAGTCCAAGGTGGAGTGTTTCAACTGCCACAAGAGAGGACACTTTACAAGGGAGTGCAGGACACCTAGGAATCATGACAGCAGAAATAGGGAACCTACAAGAAGGACTGTGCTAGTTAAGAAAACCACTTCGAATGCCTTAGTGTCTTAGTGTGATGGCTTTGGCTATGATTAGAGTGACCAAGCAGAAGGTCCAACCAATTTTGCTCTTATGGCTTATTCTTCAACAAGCTTAAGTTCTTCTACGATCTCTGAGATATCTAATGACTCAAATTATTGTTCATCTTGTTTAGAATGTGTAAAAGATTTAAAAGAACAAAATGAACAATTAGTTAAATACCTAAGAACAACTAGGATAAGTGTTGTCCTTATAAAACTGGTTTAGAATCTGTAGAAGCTAGACTGTTAGTCTTTAAGAAAAATGAGTCTGTATATGAGGAAGATATAAAACTCTTAAAACGTAAAATCTATTTAAGAGATTTAGATATTACAGAGCTTAAAAGAAAGTTAGAGTTGGCTACAAAAGAAAAAGATGAGGTTTAACTTACAATACAAAATTTTGAAAATTCATCAAAAAAACTTAAGTAAACTTCTAGACAGACAGATAATGGATAAGTGTAAAACAGGATTAGGATATAATGCTGTCCCACCTCCCTATACTGGAAATTTTATGCCACCAAAATCTGATTTAGTTTATCCGAGTCTAAATGATTTTGTTGATGTAAATGAGTCTGTTAGTGAGTCTGTAGTTGAAAAGCCTACTGTTGAGATTAATGAACCTAAGACTGCTAGGAAAGAAAATAGAGCCCTAATTTTTGAGGATTGGGTATCTGATAGTGATGAAGAAAATGTGCCTAAAGTTAAAACAATTGAGATGTTTAATAAACCTAGTTTTGTTGTGATAAACTTTGTTAAGTCTACTGAGCAAGTAAAATCTCCTAGGAAAACATCAATTGATAAAAATAGGCAAAACACACCTAGTCCTAGAGGGAACAATCGAAACTGAAACCAACAGATGTCTCAAAAATTAGAGAGTGATTTTGAGATGTTCAACAAAGCTTGTCATGTATGTGGTAGTTTTGATCATTTGAAGAATGATTTTAATAACTGGTATAATAATGAAAGATTTGCAAAACCAGTTTGGACCAATGATCAAAGGGTGAACAAACAGAATTGCTCTAAATTAACTCACCCCAGTCCAAAAAGGAACATGGTTCCAAGGAAACATTAGATTTCAACTTACTAATTAGTCTTATGCATATCTGTTTTAGTATTTGGATAATGGAACTTAAAGCAGTTGTATTAAATTATGAATTGACATACCTGGTATGATCGTTTTTATTTATACTGTTGTGTTTTATATTTGCATGTTTAATCTTTTTAATAATTTTATTATTCTAAAAATGTACATTGTTAATTAGTAATATGGAAATATTATTAAATTAAGACAAAAGTGAGTGTTTAGTTATACATTTTGAATCTGTGGATTGTTTCACCAAACTCACATGTTATTCATAAGGGATGCATACTGGACACCCCAACCTTTGAATATTTACTTTTGGATCCATGTCATGAGTAAAATATCAAAAATGGTTAAATAAGTCATCCTTAGACTTGAGATGCAAGCTAGTTCGGTATGTGTGGATATCACTTTTTGATTATAAGTCAAACGCTATCCTGAAAAAGGTAGTTATAAAGGCTATTCTTGGAAGTGATGTGAAGCATCATCCAGAACACTTGTAGTCAATAAAGAATTTGTTCATCTAATTATCTAATTGTAATATGATACCATTGGCGCCTCTCCAAAATTAATCAGATAATTGTATGGCCGTACCCAAACGGTAATTCAAGATGATTCTTAATTACATTTAGTATATCTGAATTCACTTCTATAAAGAGAAACAAAAATAGTTAAACTATATGGAATGAGTTAGGATCCATGTATATGGTTTAACGGTATTTGTAACAAAAGGATGATGTTAGCAAGTAATACATAACCATTGTGCTGAGAGTTTTTCTTGAAACAACATCTTAAGTATTTATAGTTTATGGCAATTTGAGTGTTGCTAGATGTTTCCATTGCTGGTATAAATGGAGTATGCTACTCCTACTCCTAAGTGGGAGCTGTTGGAGAGTGGGAGTCGGATACGCATGTTATACGTCTGGAAATACGTGAGCCTATTAGGGGCACACACGTTAAGACATGAAGAGTACGTTTATTAAAAATTTAATATATAATTACTTACTATTAAAAGTTTAATATGATTCACGTAATAATTTAGATAACCGTTAGTTACCGTTATATTTTATAACTAACTTAACGACTATTTAAATATGAACTGAATGGACCAAAATTGACAAAACCCGAACCTTGAGGGCGCATCCATTATGGCCGGCCCTTAGGAGGGATTTAGAAGGGTTTTAGGAACAATTTTATAATTAAGGAAAAGATATTGTGATAAGAAGGGAATTAGAACGTTTTCTAGTTTATCTAGATCTAGGGTTTGGTGCCTATATAAACACCCACCCGTAGCTTCATAATTCATTCATTCATAACACAATGCACAAAATCAATCGGTGCTTTTCCCTTTTCCAAATAAGTCGACCGAATTTCCCTATAAGGGTTTTCGGTTCTTGTTCTTTCTCCTTAACCGAATTCGGTTAAACCCCTAAAGGGTTTTCGGTGGTTTTTGTTCTCCCTTATTCTACAACAATAAACCCTCTCCTAGGGTTTCACGGTGATCTTTTTTCTCCACTAGTTAAACAACAACAAAACCCTAAACTAAGGGTTTTTGGTTCATCGATTTTCTCCTCAAACCGATTTTGGTAAAAACCCTAATTAGGGTTTTTGATTTTCAGTGCAATATTACAAGAGTTGTTTGGTTTCCGGTTCAAGTAAAAGAAGCATCCGCCATCGGTGTTTGGAGTTCGTAAAGTTACGACTAGCATTGTTGCGTACTTGTTCGACGTGTTGTGTATGAAACCATAGAGGTGATAATTAAATCACTCGTTTCAAGATCAAGATCCCGTTTAATCGACTTTGTCATTAAACAAAGGTTAGTGTTTCTTATTTATATATGTGTGTTAATTCTTAATATCAAACTAGATCCAACCCGCTGTGTACTCGTAGTAAATGGTTAATCTAGTTATAAAATCCCAACAGACAAGTCCTCATGTAGTCATGTATCATCTTAATATGCGTCTACTGTGCACTTTTGTATTATGTGATGTAAATTTTGAGGAATGTACAAAATACGACTGTAATTTCACATTCATGTATGTGTTGTCGAGATGCACGGGTGATGTCTAAATGCGAATACGCATGATACTCTTTTTCACCTTCAAATTACGAATACTCATTTTACAGGTCTTACAAAGTTCCATTACTAGAATTGGTTTTGTTACTCAACTAATGCATAAGAAGCAATGCAAACAGTTTAGATGAAAGAGCATGCTAATGTTAGAAATTGAGTATGTTTAGATGACCATATTTTTTTTCTAAATAATTAAAACAAGAGTAAACTACATCGTTCGTCCTTGTGGTTTGTGTTGACCAGCGTCCTTAGTCTCTTGATCAAAAAAGTTGCACCATCCGACCTTAAGTGGGAAACGTTTTCCGCCGTTGGTCCCTCGCTTTAACTGGCTTCAGTAACGTTCGTTAATTGTCCACGTGTCATAGACACATGAGGGTATTTTGGTCTTTTCACACTTAGCTTTTAACTTTATAACTTTTTTATAATTACTTTCATTTTTAACCATCACCACCCACTAACATCTACAAAAATTTTCATCTTCATCTTCATCACTACCCACATAATCATCCTATGTCTAAAAACAAAAACTAAAGATCAAATCAAAATATTCAATTTAAAAACCATATACCACCCCATCACCTTTACAATCCCCAAAATCAACCACCCCAAAACACAATATCAAAACCCACAACACCAATACCCCATTTTCATTAACTCAAACACATAATCAAAACCCATAAACACTGCACAGTTTACACACTCATCTATCTATATCCATTTTATTTCATTTCTCCTAATAATTTTTCAGAAACGATGGCTACATCAAGAGTTGTTGCAAGACGAAGAACCCAATCCACAAGAAAAGATCATCCATTTCTTAAAAGAAACAAGAAGATGATTATATAAATACAAAATGTGAGGTATGTGTGTCGGGTGTGTTTGGATTTAAATTTGGATCTGAGCTACTGTTTAGATCGATTTATTATGAAGATATCTTGGGTGGGTTTCAAGAAGTTTTTGTATTTTAGTGTTTGCTTTATTAAGAAGATATCTTCTTATGTGTTTAGATCGATGCCTAAGTTTATAGAGCAGCGATGGTGACGGTGGTAGCAGGTGTGGGTAGAGGTTGCCGGTGTAGGCGGAGGTGACGGGTGTATGTGGTGGTGACGGCTGTGGTTTTGAATTAAATATATTGTTCTTGGTATTTATAATGGTTGTGCCGGTTTATGTTGCTTCAAACACAACTCTAATATTGAAAAACTTAATGAGTGTTTTTGTGGGTTTTGTATTCGTGTGGCGGTACAGTTGTAATAATCTTGCCTTTTGCAACGAATGCATCTTAAAAAAATCATTGTCTATATGTTGTTGCTTAGTCGTAATAGTGATGGAGTGATGGAGCTCGTGTGTTTTTAGTCAACTAGATCTGAAATATTGATTGAATGGGTTGGAAATGACTTGTGTAATTTGTTTGAGTTGTGATAGAAGAAAAGTGGGTGACTGGAGAAATTGGAAGAAAATTTTTTAAGGTTTGAAAATGGGTGTTGTAGAAGAACTTTGATGTTGGTAAAAAGAAAAGTGTATTACAAAAGAAGTTTTTTAAGATTCGGTTTTTTTAGAGTCAAGATTTTTCTAAATGGATAAGTGGTGGTTGAGTTTGAAGGATAAATAGAGAAGATGAGTTAAAGAGAGAGGGAGACGGTTAATAAGACTAAAAATAACCTTACTATTGGTATCACATGGCGGTGGAACTTAACAGCTGATAATGAGGCGTTATAGTGAAGGGACCAACGCGGGAACAAACGTTTCACACATTAATGTCGTATGGTGCAGGACATTTTTGCGGTCCAAGGTACAAAGGACGCTGTGTCAACGCAAACCACAAGACGAACGTGTAGTTTACTCTTAAAAACAATAATAGACATCAACACCTGTACACAACAATATAACAAAACCTTGTAGGGGTGGTAAGAATATTTACAATTAATTTTGATTATAATTAAAACCTTTGTCATACAGGGTTTTTATAAGTAGTTTCCTTATACGGCAAAACTACTCAAGTAACTTTCACAAATGATTACAAGTAAACTAAGAAAGACGTTATCTACTTTGCCTCTCCAGATTCTATAAATACACACCCAAGCCCATACACAAGAACCACGCACAAACAAACTACCAAAATGAGGACAATTTGTCTCCTCATCTTTCTTACTCTCCCAATCTTATCTCTCAGCTCCCAAGTTTGCAACAAAGAGGATGAAAAAGTCCTCTTTAAAATCAAAGAATCACTAGGAAACCCTTATCATCTAGCCTCTTGGCAAAAATCAGAAGATTGTTGCCAATGGTACAGTATCGAATGCGATTTGAAAACAAGCCGCATTATTGCTCTCACCATATTCCAGGGAAATATTTCAGGCCAAATCCCGAATGCTGTTGGTGATTTACCATTCCTCCAAACATTAGTCTTCCGAAAACTAACAAACCTCACGGGAACTATCCCATTCGCGATATCTAAACTCACACACCTCACCTCGCTACGGTTAAGTTGGACCAACTTAACCGGGCCAGTTCCTTCCTTCCTTAGCCAACTCAAAAACCTAGATTTTCTAGATCTTTCGTTCAATGATCTCACGGGTTCTATCCCACCAGAACTCGCATCTTTAACGAACCTTGGTGAGATACATCTAGACAGAAACAAACTTACTGGTGTCATCCCAGATTCATTCGGGTACTTCAAAGGAAAAACCCCAAATCTTTATCTTTCACATAACCAACTTACTGGAACAATACCTAAATCATTAGGGTACTTGAACTTCAGTTCGATCGATTTCTCAAGAAACAAGCTCACAGGGGACATTAGCATGTTTTTTGGACCAAATAAGACTACTCGTTTTGCTGATTTTTCGAGGAATAGTTTCGAGTTTAATATGTCGAAGGTGGTTGTTCCTGCAAGTGTGACATGGCTAGATTTGAATCATAATAAGATATTTGGGAGTTTGCCACAACCATTGACTGGATTAAGTTTGCAGTTTTTGAATGTGAGTTATAATAGGTTGTGTGGACAAATCCCTCATGGTGGAAACTTGCAAGACTTTACAACCAACGAGTATTTTCACAATAGGTGTTTGTGCGGGTCTCCATTGGCCGCGTGCACCTAGATTTGACACTACGGCGGACACAGGATAAAAAATTTCAAAACAAATTAACCGAAATGTGGACGCCATTAGTGACAAAGTATTTATAAAATTCTAAGCTGTAGAAGTCATTGGTAAGTTTTCATGTTGTTTAAACTTTAAACAACTGTATTCTTATCGAAATAAACGTGATTTAACCAGGGGCATGTCCCTGTGTGTCACATGTAGATTGCTCAAGCTAAGTAGGAACAAGAAAGTGTATACGCAGCTTAATTGGAGTGTAATAACCCGTGCAATTCTCTCATTACTTTGTTGTAGTTGTTTTTGTACTCTAATTATTTGCTAGCTTATTGCTAATGTATAATGAATCTGCTATTAAAAAACATGTCAGTATACTTTCTAGTCTATGTTTTCACATGCATATATAGGATTGAAAATTTGAGATAAGTTTGTAAAATATTCGGTACTTTCTAGTCTGTTTTCACATGCATATATAAGGTGCAAACAACCATGTACAGTACTAGTACTAGTAATAAAGAACCAAATGTATAGTACTGCTGCATCATCTATGGACCAAGCCAACCTGGCAACCCGTGTTTCCGTCCTATACTAGGGATGAATTCCTGATTTCCACCATCGTATCCTCATTTCTTTCTCTTTTAGATAGTCGCTTTCCCCTTTTCAAAATTATGGTCAGAGGCATTTTAAATACCATTGTGTACATAATCTGACATGTGTCACATTGTGTCTACAAACTGAAGGTCATGGAAACAAAAATAAGTTTTGATCGAAGCTAAAGGACGATGAATATACTCTGCTAGAATAACTATATCATGTCGAGTAACTACTCTTTGTTTAATATGTTTATTGAACATGCCATATATGGTCATTTGTTTCTTATTGTCATTTTTGGGTATTTTGTTTTTTCTTCGTTGGATTATTTCTTTAAAGCTTTGAAGGTGTTGGTTTTTAGCATATTTCAAATTGACTTTGTAAAAGCAAAGGTTGAAAAATCATATAGCAACCGAAAAACCAAACCGAAAATAGACCGACAACCCAAAAACCAAACCGACACAAAATCGAAACTGAATTATTTCTAAAAATCAATAACCGAAATTTTTCGGTTCGATTTCAGTTTATACAAAAACCGAACCATGCTCACCCCTAACAAACTTAATATTATATAAGTATTTATTTGATTTTGCACTTCAACTGGTTGGTAAATGTCATCAATAAACATAGTCTTATACCCTCAAAATACATGGTAAGTCATGTAATCAATATATATATATTTTGTAGTTTTAGGATTATTATTTAGTCATATATGTTTGTCATCATTATCTAAATCCTCCTCGATTATCTATTGGTGATTTGTACGATATTCTCATACTAAAACCATAGAGCATCTCCAATGAAAAAACTAACAAAAACTTTTTACTATTTGAAAAAGCCGTTTTTGCTAGTTTTTATGCATTGGAGCTAAAGCTTTTTGAAGTGTTTTTTACAAAGACTTGGCAAACACTAAGTCTTTTTTAAAAGCTATCATTCACTTTTATATTATGTATTAATTGCATTCAATGCAAAAAGTCATTAAAAACTTTTTGTATTGGAGATGCTCTTATAAAGTTGTATGAAGAACCAAAATCTATTCGTATCATTTTATATTCATTTCATTATGAGCAGTGAACAACTTCGTAGATCTTTATCGTTTTCAGATTGCCACTATTTTATTCATCATACGGTTGTTGCCACTCGTTCTTTGTTCATCACGGGTACAAGTTATATAAGGCATGAGTTTCAAGGTGCATTTGTCACCGGTTACATAGGTATTCTTTTTTTTAGTTTAATCATGCACATAATCATAATAATGGTACCAATGTATATTTATCTGGTTTTTAGGTTTTGCAGAATGTCAAAAGAACTTATTTGTGAGCTATATATGCATACTTGGTGTTACAAATATAAAGGATGTCAGCGAGGTTGTTGCCAAGACATACTTGGTGTATTTCTCACACCAAAATGACATATTGCTAAATAAATCAATCAATCTTAAATGATGACTTTTATAACCTGTGTATACAAATAAAGTATTGGATAGTCTATGGTAATTGTGCGGTTTGTGATAGAAACCCCACTGCCCGAGCTTCCCTCTCTGCTTTGGCCACTACTTCAGATGTCACCCGCCATTTTGTACAACCTACTGACAATGGGTCCATGAGCCCGTATTTTCCTCCTGGGCTAACCTTCCAGTGGGTTTGGCGAAGGGAACCAAGGCCTGGACCAGAAACCGAAGAACTCATCAACTTGGTTAGTCTTTTATCTAATCTATACTTATCGGATGTTGAAGATAGATAGGAATGTATTATTGATGCTTCAAGACGCTTCTCCGTTAAAGGCATGAGATATTTCATCACCTCTATGTCTCATTCGATATCCTCTACCGCAACTCGTTGGAACAAAGTAGTGCCATTGAAAATTAACATTAATACATGGTGTGTCTGATGTGTGCTTAAACACACATCATTTTTGTAACCCTTGCACTTTTCTGAGGTCTATATGTTCTAATATAGTCATTTGACTATTTGACTTTTGTCAGTTTCGTTGAAACAAGTTTCTGTGTTGACGGTGTTGATTAATGGTTATATTGGTTATCTTATCTTTATTGTTGTGGAAACTAGAAGTGGTAGGAAGTGAGGGCGTGGGGGGGAGGGGGGGGGGGGAGGGGTGGTTTAATAGTTTACAGGTTCGTTTTTCATTTTAAAAGTTTGCTTTAAAAATCAACAACATGAAATAACAATATAAATATCTAAGTTAATACTAAATAACAAAGACAACAATACAAAGAGATAAGAAAAGGAACAATCAAACCAAGACGCCAAGATTTTATAGTGGTCCGGATACGAAGCTCCTTTTCGCCCTACTCCACTCCCCGGGTATCCTACTCGAGATTTTACTATGTCAACAAGCTCCCTTTAGGCAGAGAAAACCGTTTACACGTCGCTTACGTTATTTTTCGACACTAAGCTAAATGTCGAGTCCTAATCTTAGCTAAAACTAATCTACCATTTCACAAACACTACACAATCACAAGATCTACACTATCGGATTTACACACAATCCGAATGACACAACTACACAAGATAATTACAATAGAGATTTGATACTTAGAAGAAGAGATGAGAGATTATTAAATAATAATTCGTTTCTTGGCGAATACGAATGTTCTTCTCTTGTACTTGATAGAAGAATGAGAAAGATGAGATGAGATTGGATCACTTGAAACAAGATCAAACAATGTTAGTGATCAAGACATTTGGTGAGAGAAAGAAGGTTTTTAGAGAGAGAAAGAAGTCTAGAAAAATTCATGCAAAGAGGTGTATTTTTCTGGCAGCAATAGTGCAGTACTTATAGCCAGGATTTCCAACGGCTATCTGGGAGAGGTCCTGGCGGTCCTAGATATATCTGAGGGCCGCCGGACCTATAAGGGGGCGCCTAGTAGACCCCGCTCCTGTTTTTGTCTTTTTATGGGGAAGGTTGTATCTGGTATGGAAGCTTCTATTTTGGGGGGAAACCAGATTCAAATTTTATTATTTAAATAAAATATTTTCTTTTATTAAAAAGTATTTATGTATATTTATTTTGTAAAAATACTTTTATGAAAATGTAATGGTTAAGAAAAAATATTTTCTTGATCACTAATCATGGTTAATGATTTGTTTGTACATACCTTAAATGATTAATCTTAGAAATGGAATTTTACGATTAATAATTTGTAAACGTTTATTTTTATCGTAAACGTTTTTACATTTTGTTATTATCAAAACGTTGAGAGGTTGAAAAATATAAATAACGTTTTTAGACATTATTTGTATTAACAATCTCTCTCTTTTTGATGTTGACAAAATATAAACTCATTTTATATAAAATTAAAGGTTTCAAACTATTAGTGAGTTTCATTCCATTTCTCCCCCTTTTATCGAATTTAAAAAGGATGATCGTCGACTTGTTGTAGAAAGAAAGAATTCGACGATACCAAGACTTCCCCTTGATGTAGGCTCCCCCTCGTTTGGGGCACCAAGGGATCGATCTTACGAAAATTGTTTGCTACAAAACAAAGTTAGAAGTACAAGTGCACGACAAATATCTTTTGAAGTATCAATATAGCAATGCATGCAATTCAACCACAAAGTAATTTCATTCAACACATAAGAAACCAATACCGTAGTGGTATGATCATTACAAGATAAGGTAAAAACATGTCAAGGCATAGAGCTAGACTAGTTAATTATTGAATCACAGGAGATGCCATAATCAAAAGATGGATGGTCGATTATTTAAATAGATTAATCATGTGAGAATGATTGACTAAATAGGGAAAAAGGTGAGGTTGGTGAAGCATGGTTTAAAGGAGTGCGAATTTGAGGTATGAGACGTGTGAGAAGAAAGTAAATGAAGTTGATTTCATTTCTTAAGGAGTGGAATTGGTTTCTAGAGTATCGACAACAATGACAAAAACTTGAATGAAATTCAACTTGAGCATGAGAGGGAGGATGAATTGGTTGTAGTGGTGGTGAAGGTGGTGCATGAATGTAGACATTGGATGGGTTATTTTGTATATCAAGAATGGTGGAGATGTTGTGAAGCCAGTTGATCATTTGACCTCTTAGTGGATTGTAGGATGGTGGTAAAGGAGATTGAAGGTGGACCCTTGGAAGAAATGGATGTAAGTAATTTTGGGAAGTAGGTGATGATTTTAGAGTAGATGTCTTGTGCTTCCATACTTGTCTTACCGACATTCGTTTGTTTTCGAGAGAGGTTTGGATGGTGATTTGAGCAAGGCATTGATGGTGAAGCTGAAGGTGATAATGAGAAGAAGTTGGTGATGGTGAATGAATAAGAATGAATGAGTTAAATAATAGAAGTAAGGATAGAGAATGGCAAAGCATGGTTTGAGTTATAAAAGGTGTAAGAAGTTGTTTGGCTAAACAGGGAAATGCCAGCATGGTACTATGTATAGGGAGGTCAAAGATACAGAAAAGGATGTAAACTCAAAAATTTTGTTCCCTCTTGTTGGCGGTCCCATATTGCTTGGCGGTCCCATATATATTGGGGGCCGTCGGATATTTATGGGGGCCATTTTTTAGAAAAAGAAAAATTTTCCAGTTTTCCCTTTCTTATGTCCAGTGATTTCAGCATCTTCTAAATTTAAGAATCAACTAATTTAAGCAAGAATGTAAAGTCCTAAATTAAGATGCAAATCACTTAGCATATAGCAATTGCAAATCATTTAGCATATAGGGTCTTAAAAGTTGATATGATGATAAAATTGAAGAGATCATCCAAGTCACATATAATCGTCATTTGCCATTCCTAGTCCTAATGAAAAAAAAATTAAGACATAATGTACTAGATAATATAGATAATAATAAGAATCTTTAATAGTTTTCCAAACAAGTTCACTTTGGTTTTCCAGTCATCATGTCCTTGAGAGCTTTTCTAATTGACCTTAACCCTTTCCGGTGATCATCTCGATGTTGAGTTTGAAGGTTTATAGTTTCAGAGAGGTAGGTGTTTAAGTGTTGACTTTCACGAGGAAGGTTTTGACAGACTCTAGAGACAACATTGGATGAGGAAGAGACGCTTTGAGAAGGAGAAGAAGAGTTGGAACGAAACGATTATTCATCATTTTCATCAACAATATCATCTAACGGATGAGATGAAGAGTGATGATTTAGAGTGGTGGAAGAAGAGCTAGAATTTGAATCACGAGGTCTTTTCTTGCCATGATCCGATCAGGTCTTACGCTCATAATTTGGAAGGGAATACATAAGTCGATCATATGAGGAGTAGTGATCAATTGCTAACTCTGGAAAGACAGACACAACATGTTTGAAAAATCTAGTCAAAAGCATTTCATAAGACAAGAGTTCTTTAGGTTTGTTTCGAGCCTTTTCCATTCGTTTGAGAATGAAAAATGCTAGATTGTATGGAGTGGAGGTTTTAGTGCAATAAAGCATGTGACAAAGACACATGGAGACATGATCCCTATGACCTCCTAAACAAATGGCGTTTTCACGAATCATATCAACCCATGGTTTCATATGAGGTTGAATTTCCCGGGTTTAAATTTCGTTTTGATCTACGACAACGATTTTCTTGTGTTTGGTACGAGTAACTTGACCTTGTCAAGGAACTTGAATAAGAGACTTGATAACATTTGGAGATGGATGAGTAGTTTTGTAATGACCTTTACTAGGATCACTCATTGACAAGTAGTCAAGTGACTACGTATCGGTGTGTGACACTTGACCTTTGAAAGAGATTTTTAAGATTTGACCGAATTCTTCGAGAGTGAGAGAGAATGACTTACTTTGTATGACAAAGTTAACCACAAAATGATCCTTGGAGTTATAGTCAAACGTGAGTTGATTATAAAACTCGAGAACAAAACGAGAAACAATTTGTTCGTTTATGTTCAACAAACAATCAAAACCAATTAATCCAAATTTATCATGGATATGACTCATGTTTTCAAAGTTTTGACTTACAACCCTACCCTCATGAAAGTATCATTTTTCAAGTATTGCAATAGTGTTTTGTAGTGGTTGTTTGAACTCATTTGAAATGAGTGGAATGTAGTTATGAGTATTTTGGTGATCAAATCCTGTAATTCGAGGCATTGTCACCTAAAAAGAAAGATAAAAATGGGGTCATGTTTTATAGTTTTTTACATGTAGTATTTTGCTCACGTTGTTTCTAGTGTGTGCCTAGATGTGACAAATGTGGAGTAACGATTAACTCGTCCTATAAATAAAATTCTTAGAGTTAACCCAAACTCTCCTTAATTTGATTTTGCTCATCCAAACAAGTCGAAAAATACATATGAATTATGTATCTCGAATTTTGTTCATGAGATCATTATGCATATGTTTAAAAAATGTTTTTAGGTTGTATTAACAGTGCATAAGAACAATTTTATTTTGTTCCTAACGTGAGTGATTTAAAAATAAAATTAGGGTTTTGGTTCGAAATCAATTTTTGACAAACTCACTAATGTATATAAATCCTATGACTAAGGGAAATATATTAGTTATACATTATATCCTAGTAGTGCTAATTGTACAAAATTGAAAGAAAAATAAAAAAATCTCCAATTTTAATTTTTGTGATCATCATGAACCCTAGACTCAAATTGAAAGAAAATAGATGAAATGACTTGCAATTGATGATCTTTATGATGTTAGGAATGATTGTAGGTGTTGATTTGATCTTCAAATATTGTTTTAATGGTTGATTTTGAGTTTTTAGGTTAATTTGGTCATGTTCGTCGCTGCAGCAAAAAGAAATGAGGTGTTTGGTTTTGTGTTTTGAAAAATTTGACTAAGTGTAAATATTAGGTGTCTGCTGGTGGTGGTCCCATATCGATCAGGGGGCGCCCAAATATGCTTTGGAGCAGCCTGAGATATGGGGGCCGCCCTCAGCAAGGGTTTTTGGACTGATTTTTGACGAAACTTTTACAAAGAGGAGTAACGTTTTAATTAGCATTTCATGAATTAAAAGAGCTTAAAGTACTTCGGCTGAAGTATTTAAGTTGTCACGACATGGAATGGAACACGGACTAGAATTGAGACTAGAAGAAAGAGAAGCGGACTAACACAGTTTATGGAATGTGATCCATCATTCCTAAACCAAGACGTAGATAGTTAAACGATTCACGTTTAAGAGGTTTTGTAGGGATGTCAGTGATATTGTCGACGGACAACACTTTTTCGATTGAGATATGTCATTTCTGGACATTATCACAAAGAAAGTAGTGACGTATTTTGATGTGTTTAGTACGCGAATGTTGCACTGGGTTTTTGTTAAGGCCAATCGCGCCTTTGTTGTCACACATAATCGGAACGTCGTCGAGTCGTACGTCGTAGTCGATAAGAGCTTGTTTCATCCATAGTGCTTGTTGACATGCCTTTCCAGCGCTTACGTATTCAGCTTCGGTAGTGGATATAACAAGATCGGTTTGTTTCTTCGAGAACCAAGATGTCAAACAACATCCCACGAACGTATAAATACCGCTAGTGCTCTTTCGATCCACATAATCTCCCGCATGATCAGAGTCGGCATATAATACGGTTTCTATGCCGCTCCCCTTAGGATACCATAATTGTTACACCTCCAAAATTGGACGGCAGCGGAATAGTAACATTGGGGTGTGACTTTAAGGCAGAAAGTACAAGTCACAGAAAACGACCTCAAAAGAGACGTTTAATAAAATGTCACATTCCATTTAATAAAAATGTCAGAGTTAAATAGGTTCCATTTATAATGTATTAGAAAACATTGTCAAAACGTTTGTCAAATAGTACTCAAGTTATTAAGCCTTCAAAAATATATATATCCGCGCAACTCGAATGCTCCCAATGCTCCACTAGCAAAATAGTAACCTGAAAATACATGCTAAAACGTCAACAATAATGTTGGTGAATTCATAGGTTTATGTAAAAAGGAGTATTGAAATAATTTAAGAAATATTTCAGAAGAAAAGTAGTGTTACAACATTTAAAAGTGTTATTTCCGAAATCCATCTGAAATCCAAGTAGTAATTCAGTAAATCAAGAAGTATTTAAAAGTGGACCATAAGACTTAAGTAACGGTGGACTAAGTACGTATTCCGAAGTCCAAAACAAATAATAGCAGACTATGTACGTATTCCATAGTCCAAAATAGGTAAGGTAGACAAGAGAAACACATTCATCATGTCCAACACTTTGTATTATTGCACTAAGCTATATTGAACAAATTTAGTCAATCTTTAAAGTTTCATCTCAATGTCATTTTCTAGTTTTATCTTTCGGTAACCTTAATTGCTTTCTTCTTCATCTAAGTCATCATCCCCAAGGGTGATGACTTAGAGGGTGGAGATTTCATCGAATATCACGTTGAAAAAAGTGATTCTTCGACTTTCCAAGTAATGTTTTATTAATGGATGGATGTAGGCTTTCTATTTTGGGAGTACAAAAAATATACCTTTATATGACTTTGGGTCAAAACTTTATAAGGTAGTCTATAGTGTTTAAATGCATCACTTACTTCCAAACACGTTTTCTAAAGTAATCAAGAGTAGGTTTTCCTACCTCTCAGAGTTCTTAAGGTGTTTTTCCTAAGATGGCTCTAATAGGTTTAGGTTGAGAATGTATGTTGAAGTATCTACTGCGTTACACCAAAACTTTTGTGGTAACGATTGCTCATTCAACATAGTCCTACTCATTTCTTGAAGTGTCCTATTTTTCCTTTCGACCACGCCATTTGATTGAGGAGTGCGTGGAGCTGAGAAGTTATGTGTAATTCCATTGGTATTACAAAACTCTCCAAATTGCACCTCATTATTGAATTTCCTACTAAGGTTTGTCTTATTGACACTATTGTACATTCCTAATTGGTTTTGAATTTCTTATAAATATTTCAAATAATCAAAGGCTTCGTATTTATCCTTAAGGAACTAGTCCAAGTATACCTATAGTAGACATCTACTATGAAAAATGTGTAGCGATTTCCTTCGTTAACCGTACGGGCGAATGGACCGAAGAGATCCATATGAAGGAGTTCTAAGCATCTAGTCATGAGACTAATTTAATTAGCTTTGTGACTATCGTGAGCTTGTTTTCCAATTTGCAAGCATCACATAAGTAATTGACACAAACTAAGTCTTAGTAGTTTCTAACTAATTCCTTAGATGCTAACGATTGAATGAGACGCATTGTTATTTGCTGACCTAACTCCTATGCCACAACATAGAGTTTTCAAATCGTTGCTAGACAAATTGGTCATTAGGCTTAATCCTAGTATTTTCATCACATATAAGCCTTTCTTCCTAACACCTCTACCTATGACCTTACCATCTTTGGTGATTTCACTATCATATTCAGAGAAAGTTACTCTACACTTATTATCATATATTTGTCCTACACTTAGGAAGTTGAATCTTAAGTTATCTACATGTTCTACATTATCTATTTTGAGAGAGTCATTCAAAATCATACATTTGCCAATGATGTTACCACGAAGATTGCTACCAAAAATAACGTTACCATCATTGATGCCTTGTAGCTTGAGAAGACTTTCGGTTACCCATCATGTTTTTAGAGCATCCGCCTAACCTTTATCCACATCAATCGAGTAACTAAGTCGACTCAAAGGCATATCCCTATTTTATAATACAATGAATTAAATATTTGGTACCAACATCTCTCATGGGTCCAAAGTTGTTAGTGCTAAACATCCCTTGCATTTGATGCAATTGGTTGGGATGTTGAAATGGAATACATATAATCAAAATGGCATGTAACTTTTTGACATTGGAAGTTGTCCAAGTTACGATAAACACCACTGCGGTTTAATTTTTTTCGTGCACATCCTTTTTGGTTTCGGTTTCTTATGACGAGGATAATTTACTTGTAGACTCATTCAAGGTGGTGTGAGTTTTGCTCAAAAATAGGTTTTGAAAATCCAACTTCCGGGTTTTTGACAATGATTAATAAATTTTTTACTTCATTATCACCAATGCACCAGTAACTATGACATTGTTTACTATTATAAGTTTTGGTCTAGGACCCTAAATTAGATTTTGAAAAGACACACTTCTCCTCATATCCAGGCGTATGCTGCTTCCTTTCCCATAATTATTTTGGGCGCCGCCTGTACCAATATGGTGGCAACCCATATTAATGTGACCTCCATTGGAAGGATGCTTTTTTTGGGCTTAAACAAATTTAATTCTTTAGTACAACTATATTCTGTTCAAATGAACTAAACCCTAAACCTAATTTTTCACCGAAGGTTTATTTAGATTGCTTAACATATCATTATAGACAATGTGTAACCTCTTTTCAAATTTATTTAATTTAATGCTGTCCATCTTTGATTTCTCATTCTCAATTTTAAGCATTTGCAATTTTACACAGTCCGAAATCAATTCCTTGTTTATTTCTCGAGAGTTTAGCACACTTTCTTTTAGAAGTACTAAGTTTTTTTCTAAACTAATCTTCTAATAACTTTTAATCTTTGTTTTTAGTGATTATCTTTAACTCATTTTGCACATTTTATCATATCCATTTCCAACAAACTAAATCATCTATTGATGAGTTTTTCATTACTAAAGTAAGAGGATTCGAACATACTCTCACTGATGCATTAGACTACAAGACATGTTTTCGTCTTTGATCCTTCTCTAATCATCTCTTCACTATGCGCTATCTACACCAATAATCTCCGACAAAAGCCTCATTCTTCTTTCGGTCGATTTAGACATTCTCCAATAAGAATGCTTTGGATCGCCGCATCAAAAGCATTTTCTAGTCATTTTTATCATTCTTGTCATCACGCTATCACTTGGAACGTCTTTTTGTCGTTCTAAGGTTGTCTCACGAATCTACCTCTTCTTTTGAAGAACTTCTTGAAGTTTCTAACTGCCATGGCATATTCTTCATCCTCACTTCTCGAAGTCGAACACTCCTCATCACTAGATTCTTTCTTAGCTTTTAAAGCAAGAGATTTTATTTCTCCCTTAGATTTAACTAATTTAGAATCTTTCTTGATGATCATCTCGTGAACTATTGGGAATTCCGAGATGATTCATCAAGTCGTGACATTTGCTCTCCATTTAGGATGTAGAGCCCTAAGAAACTTCCTAACATAATTCTTGCTAGAATAACCTTCATTAAGAGCTTTTAGACTAGTAATAATAATATTAAATCTAGCTAAAGCATTATCTATAGATTCATCTTCAGAAATGACGAATTGTTCATATTGTTGTACCAAAAGGTTGATCTTGTTATCTTTGACTTGGTTATTACCTTGATGGGTGATTAACAAACTTTTCCAAATTTATTTTGCCTAATTACACATGAAAATTCTTTCATATTCTTTTCTTGGCAAAGCATTGTAAATACCCATTTTGGCTTCGTTATTTTTCGCAAGCCTCTTTTTAACATCATCACTTTGTTTTTCAAAAGAGATAACCTCATCTAATTTGGTTTTCAGATTTTGTTGAATAGGTTAAAAATCACCGTTAGTAATAACATGCCAAAGATCAAGATCTTTTGATTTAACATATGTTTCGAATCTATTTTTCCAAAAATAAAACTATCACGTTCAAAGAGTGGTAGTCTCTGCATGTATTTCCCTTCTAGATATTTGTCGGAATCCATAGATCGTTCCAAGCTTTAAAATACAATATATTTTAAAAATCTTGAGTGACCTCAGCTTCTGATACCAATTGTGGAAACTAGAAGGAAGGGGGTTAAATAGTTTACAAGTTAATTAGCATTTTAAAATTTTACTTCTAAAATTGTTAGATTCGATTATATGTTCAACCAATTCAACAATATGAACCAATCATGATAACTATCTAATTGTAATATCTACACAAGCGATATAAAGAGATAAAGGAAAGAACGATCAAACCAAGACACCAAGTTTTATAGTGGTTCGGCTACGAAGCTCTTCTTCGCCCTACTTCACTCCCTGAGTATCGGACTCGAGATTTCACTATGTCAACAAGCTCCCTTCAGGCGGAGAAAACCATTTACACGTCCCTTACGTTATTTTCCGACACTAAGCTAAATGTCGAGTCCTAATCTTAGCTAGAACCAATCTACCACTTCACAAGTAATACACAATCATAAGATCTACACTATCGGATTTACACACAATCTAATTTACACAATTACACAAGATAATCAAAATAGAGTTTTGAATCTTAGAAGAATAGAGGAGAAATCACTAATCTATAACACTTCATTTCTTGGCGAATACGAGTGTTCTTCTCTTGCTCTTGATAGAAGAAATAAGATGAGATTTGATCACTTGAAACAAGATTAAACTATGTTAGTGATCAATATATTTAGTGAGAGAAAGAAGGTTTAGAGAGAGAAGAAGACTGAAAAAATCATGCAAAGAGGTCTGTTTTTCTACTGAGAATAGTGCATTATTTATAGCCAGGCGGTCCCAGATATTTATGGGGGGCGCCTAGGCCATTAGGGGGCCGCCCTAGACTGACGCTCTGATTTTTGTCCTTTTGTGGGGAAGGTTTATCATGGTGAGTTTTATTTCGTTTA
Source organism: Tanacetum coccineum (assembly GCA_026074375.1). Lineage (NCBI taxonomy): Eukaryota > Viridiplantae > Streptophyta > Magnoliopsida > Asterales > Asteraceae > Tanacetum > Tanacetum coccineum. The sequence continues at coordinate 80,033 of BQNB010003389.1, forward strand.
GGGGGGGGGGATTTGAATTTCAAATTTTATGTTTTTAAATAAAACATTATTTTTATTTAACAAAACTATTTTATGTAATTATGCAAAAATATAGTTTTGTAGAAAAGTGATGGATTAAGAAGAAAAAAATATTTTCTTGATCACTAATTAAGTTTAATGATTTTTTATCCATAACTTAAGTGATATATGTCGAAATGGAAGTTTACGATTAATAACATGTAAACGTTTATTTTTCCGTGAATGTTTTTACATTTTGTCCTCTTTAAAACGTAGAGAAGTCGAAAAATATAAATAACATTTTTAAGCATTATTTGTATTAACAGAGTGCAAGCAATATAGATAGTATTTCAACAGAAACATAGCAATCATATCATATCCTAACAAGTCAGTCAATCAACAGTTCAATAGTGGCCCAAGCGCTTATAGTTTTCTGAACCTATCGCCTACCAGCTGGAGCTACACAGTCGGCTAAGCAGTATTATGAAGAAATCCAAATAGCATGCATGAACATATACAGCAGTATTCACATACGCAATTATAGGCACATAGCATTGTCCAAAAACATAGAAACGGTTTGGCACAGAAGTAAAACAGTTTGAAAAGATTTGAGTATCATTTTCCCCCAAGAAAAACAATTTAAAGTGGGGCTACGAGAACTCACATTGTGTAAGGATGAAAGTAGCTGATAATAGATGATCACTGAATAACGTGCAACAGTGCCCGGCCACGACCTATTAATAAAGTTTTATTTTAGAAACGCACTATATGAGAATGAAATGATGCATATGAGTTTGTAAAAAGGTTTTGCATTATTTTATAAAAGGTTTGGTATCATTGTTTGTGTGGTGGTTGATAAGTTTGACTCGATGAACTTATGTTAAAGTACGCTATATATATATATATATATATATATATATATATAAGAAAATAAGTAGAAAATCCAGGACTAATTAAGAAGGTAAGTAAATAAGAAGTAATTAGACGAGGAATAAACAAGAATTAAGTAAATAGGAAATAAATAAATGAGAAATAAATAGATAAGAAATAAGTGTATAAGAAATAAATGAATACGAGTTAAGTAAATAAGAATTAAATAAATAAGAATTTAAATAATTAAAAATTAAATAAATAAGAATTAACTGAATAAGGATTAACTAAATAAGAATTAAACATGTTACGGCAACTTACCCAATCCCTAAGTTATTTACACAAGACGTTCTCGATATAAATATTAAAAATGTTTTAGACACACATTTTAAATAACAGAAGCTTTATGTAAAACTATATTTTTTTGTCTTTTAGTCGGGTATTAAAATAATATTTTGTTATTTTGTGATTTTGTCTTTCTGTCGAGTTCTTAGAAAATAACTAGTATTATGTTTATAAGTATGTAAGTTTAGTTTATTTATCTAGTTTAAGTATAACAATTATTTATTAACTATAAAATAATGTGATTTCGTCATTCTGTCGGGTTTTAAGAAAAGTTTATATAAAACGTTTTCTAAGTATAGGATATTTATAAAATTTCGGCATGACCCATTCGTTTATAGTTACTTCCCAAAGTCATAGACTTTATCAAAATACTTTTTCCACAAAAATCATTTCCCGACAAAATTCCAAATCACTACGTTTTCGCTACGTTTTATCAACACACGTTTCAAATGATTATTTTAACTACCATAATCCTATATAAGTCCGAATTCCATAAGTCGATCAACAATCCGTTTTAGTAGTCCGAATTCACTTGTTTCACTCATTGGCTCAAATAGCCCAATGTTAGCCAAAAATCACTAGTTACGTTTTAGCCCATAAGTTTAGCCCAAATTAAGTTCACTAGTTAGCCGATTATATAACCAAAATGTCCATTAAGTTTAATAAGTCGAAATACTTAATAAATATGTTACATATGACAATAAGTTGTATGATGTATATAAGCTTATAATCCAAGTTCAAAATACGGTTATTAGTTATTGGGCCTTACGGCCCATTAATAGTCCATAAGCGTGTAGTCCAAGTTTAGTCCGAATGATTACTCATTTAATAGTTGTAAGTTTAGCCCATTTACACGTTCTATGTTTTAGTCCATTATTAGTAATTATCAAGCTCATTTTAAACAAGTCAAAATAACCCACTATAATAAGCCGAAAACAAAATATGCCGAAAACTCAAATAAGTAACAAGCCCAAATATAAGTAAATCCAAAGTAAATCGAATTAATATAAACCATAATAATCCAAAATCAACATCTCCAAATAAATCAAAATGAAATAAGTCAAATAAAAAAATAGAGATGAGCTCGTAAATAAGCCGATTGCCTTATTAAGCCATAAGCCGAGACCCAATGGGCCTATAATGGGCTATTCGGTCCATAATGATGATTAAGTACCCAACACTCATTTTTAGCCCAAAAGTTTATCAAAATAAGTCCAATAAGTGATATAGTAAACGAATAAGCACATTTGGTATCGAAATAAGCTAGAATATAAGTCATGAAAATAAGCCGAGACCAATAAGGAGTAAAATAAGCTACGGAATATTTACATAGTGATGTTTGATGATGATATCAAGCAGTCTCATTTGTTAGAACCTCCAGATCAGCTGGAGTCAAACATCTCATACCAATCCTTCTGACAAGATATTTAAACCGATCCTCAGGAAGGGCTTTCGTAAACATGTCAGCTAATTGGTATTCAGTTCTGACAAAATATAATTCAATTATACCATTTTCAACCTGTTCCTTTATGAAATGATACCGAGTATGGATGTGCTTTGTTCGCGAATGTTGTACGGGGTTGCATGATATTGCTATGGCTGACTGAGAGTCGCAGTACAACGGTATTTTGTTGTAGTTGAAGCCATAATCTTGAAGTTGTGTCCTCATCCACATTACTTGAGCACAACTTGCAGATAACGCCACGTACTCTGCCTCTGCTGAAGACATTGCAGTGCAGTTTTGTTTCTTTGACATCCATTTACTAGCCATTATCACAAGGAACTGTATCACCTCCAGAAGTGCTTTCCGAGTAGCAATGCATCGGCATGATCAGGTCTGAAAAATGCTGTTTGTTCAAGCCAGAATCCTTTGGATACCAGAGTCCCATGTTAATGGTACCCTTTAGGTATTTAAAGATTCTTTTAACCTCCTTGAGGTGCTTTTGTGTTGGTCGTGCTTGATAACGTGCACAATAGCATACTGCTTGCACTATGTCTGGTCTACTAGATGTCAAGTACATGAGTGACCCGATTTTACTACGATAATCAGATTGGTCTACGGGTTCTCCACTCAAATCTACATCTAGTTTGGGTTTAGTAGCCAATGGTGTACCAATGGAGTGACAGTTGTCCATATTATGCTTTTTCAGAATTTCTAAAGCGTACTTGGCCTGATTGATAAAAATACCTTTTGGGGACTGGTGGATCTGTAGTCCTAAAAAGAACTTCATCTCCCCCATTAAGGACATTTCAAATCTACTGTGCATTAACTTTTCAAATCGTTTTGAATATTTAGGATTTGTCGACCCAAAAATTATGTCATCAACGTAAATCTGCACAAGTAGAATATCCTCCCCGTATTTTATCTTGAATAAAGTTGGGTCAATTGTACCTTTAGTAAAGCCTTTGGACATCAGGAAGTTGGAAAGTTCATCATACCAGGCTCTTGGAGCTTGCTTTAATCCATACAAAGCTTTCCTCAGAAGGTAGACTTTTTCTGGATGATCTGGATCAACGAACCCTTCTGGCTGAGCAACATAAACCTCCTCCTTCAGTGGACCATTAAGAAATGCCGTTTTCACGTCCATCTGATAGATTGGAAAAGACTTGTGTGCTGCGTAGGCAACGAAAATCCGAACTGCTTCCAAGCGAGCAACTGGTGCAAATGATTCTTCGAAATCAATACCCTCTTCCTGAGCATAACCTTTAGCTACAAGTCATGCTTTGTTGCGAATTACAGTCTGATCTTCATCCTTCTTGTTCTTCCATAACCACTTTAGCTTTATAATCATCTTGCCAAATGGTTTGTCGACTAGTTCCCAGACTTTTAGTCTGTCGAACTGATGAAGTTCATCCTGCATTGCTTCGATCCATGCTGAATCAGCCATTGCCTCCTTAATGTTCTTCGGTTCAACAATACTCACCGTGAGTGCGAAATACACATTTCAGGATTCTGTGGCAAAGCTGTATCTTGTTTGAACTGCATGGTTGGATTTCACGAACTTGTTCTAGTGTTGGAAGATCTCTTTATGGTCCATCGGTAATCATGACTTTGTGGTTGAAATGAATGCACATCGGTATTATCAATGTTGCATGAGGAAGACTCACCAATTTCTTGTACCCGTGTACAAAAAGGATTGATAAATTCAGCTTCTTGAAACGATGCATTCGGTGCTTGATCATTGTTGTTTTCCTCAGCATGACCGTGTGTTGGATTGTAATATTCTTCAAGTAAAGGACTGAAGAGAAATTCCAACCCTTGTTGTGACGAATCTGTCTTCTCTGCTGTAGGAACAACATTTTGTCTTGGGGGCACGGGGTCAGAGTTGTCATAATCTGACGCCTTTTGTCCTTGAGGAACGAGGCCTAAAGAGACTTTTTCGACAGACATCTCATGTCGTTGTGGTGCGAGGTCTGAACTGTTGTGATCAGACATCATTTGTTTGATTTCATCAAACTTTATATGAATGGACTCAACTATTATGCGTGTTCTCTTGTTGTAAACACGATATCCCTTTGACTGAGTAGAATATCCCACCATGACACATGGATCCCCTTTTTCTTTCATCTTGTCCAGATTTTCCCCATCTCTAGTTATGTAACAAATGCAACAAAAGATGTGAAGATGTTTTATTGAAGGTTTCCTGTCATTTATGATGTGATATGCCATATTTCCATGAGTGGATATGATGATTCATCTGTTCTGAGTATAGCATGCGGTTGTAACTGCTTCAGCCCAAAATTATAATGGAAGCTTAGAAGCTGAAAGCATCGTTCGAGCAGCCTCAACAAGAGTATGGTTCCGTCTTTCAACAACGCCGTTCTGTTCAGGTGTTCGAGGAGTGGAAGTTTGATGTTCAATGCCTTCTTCTTTGAAATAAGCATGGAGTGTCTTGTTCAAGAATTCCGTGCCTCTGTCAGTACGGTACGAATCAGTAAATAACTTGAGCTTGAAGATTGCGCTGGAATCATCTGTGAGAAAGTCTTTGGAGAAACTTTTGGTGTTCATCCTTGGATGTAGAAAAGAGTCCAAGTGTATCTTGAGTAGTCATGTCAAAAATCTCAGAATATACTTATTCTCCATTTATGCTTGCAACTCGCACGGTACGTGTAAGCTGAGACGGACCACACAGTCCATGTGAAGTACATTTAGCCTTCCTTTGGAACTAGGGAACTGTATTTGTCTTGAATGAACTTTTTTTGCTTTACTCATTTCACAAGATGACCAAAGTTGATCCTTGACATATTTCAACTTGGGTAAGCCTTTGTTTGTCACAACTCTTTCGTTTGAGAGTAAGGTGATGTAATCGAAGGGCAAATGAGAAGCCTTCGATGCCATTAACCATGGCTTGTGGTTGGGAAAGCTTTAGCCATGAAACAGAATTTGGAGTTGCTGAAGTTAGTTTACTTGAAGAGATATTGTGTAAGGATCAGATTCAAGACTACCATTAGTAAATCGTTTCCCTGAAGATCTCGCACAAAACATGGTTAGATTTCCTGAAAGGCAACCTCCTAATTCAGCATCACAAGAATTGACCAACCGACGGGAAAAAGGAAATGGTTTGTGATTGAGGCCTTCAAGGTAAATAAACCGTTTAATCGGGACATTCCCTTGCAATCAGATCTCCATAACCAAGAATTGGAGCAAACTGATATTTCCAATGAACAGTACCCAGAAATTTCTCCAAAAATTACACAAAAGCTTGAGCATTGCCCGTCATGTGCTTTCGTGCATCGAGGTCAACAATGAATAGGATGTGTTGTACATTCTGCAAGAGAATAAAGAGGACGATGAAACATTGGACAAAATTGGAGCCTAAGGAATTTGATTATCTTCAGACATTAGTTATCTGAGACTATGTCTATAGTAGGACTCGTAACCTTGTTGATTCATTAAGCTTTCTAATTTAGGTATCCATATCTTTTTGGTATTTAAGTGGTTTTGGGTCCTGTAAAACTTGATGGACATCTCTTAGCTATTGCCACCATTTCCATTCTGATTTGTATTTCATACAACTCTTATAGTAACTCTTGGATTTTGAATTGTGGGTATTGGTGCAACTGTTTTCTTGTGGGGTGTGTGCAACAGATTTGTTCGCTTTTCTCTTGGGTTTAATAGCACTAATAGGCCACGACATGAGGCTCTTTAGTTCGAGCATTCAACGTACTTTCAGTATCGAGAAAAAAGGCATCATGGATGTAGAAATTAACACACATTTTCTCACATTCTGCCAAACAGCATTCGCAGTCGAAGTTCTGGTGTTTGAAACTGTCAATTAACGCAAGTTACAGGACTTGGTTTTCTTCGGAAATATACTAGAAAATCCTTGATGGTCTTTACTTCCTTCTTTGTAAACTTCACTGGACTAATGTTTGGCACGACCTTATCTTTCACTGGATAGCTCTTAAGCTGTGGTCTGCTAACACTAGTACTTGAATTATCCTGAAGATTTTTTTTAGCATGTGAGGATTAGTATTCTTAGAAGCATGATGGCATCTTGGTGTTTTTGTCTGTGTTGTGGTGGATTGCATTCCTATACATTCTGGTTAGGCACATTTGTGTTTCGAAAACCGCTTGGTTTCTCATTCGGAGGCAAATCTGTTGGAGTGGAATGGTTTAAATAAACCATCGGACGCATTAGTTTTATTAACAGACTTATTAGTTTTTTGTTGAAAACTTATCATTTCAGGAGATTGAAAACGGAGTCGGTTTTCCTTTAAAAACTGATGGGTTTTGGAATCGTTGAGCTTTTGGTTGTCGAAACAAAGATGGTTTATCAAACTGAGTTTCCACAAACTTTCCTTTTGTTACCAGAATGAGTTTCTTTAACTCATTTATCACCATGTTCTTGTCTTGCATTTGAGCTTTCAAATCTTGTATTTCATGATATTGTTCACGTTCTTTTCGAAATACATTTGAAGCATTTTCTTGCAAATCGGGTTGTTTTTCTCTGTGCTATTACAAGTTGTAAAGAAAGTTCAAGAGAAATTGAGTGTTTTCAAGTTTAGCAAACTTTTAGACAAATTATTATGAACTTCTTTGTATGATTCAGTTTGTTTCGAAAGCTTTGTGCAATGCATTCACATTCTTTTGTACTTTTATGAAGATTAAGCATTGCAATATCAGTATTTGCATTCTAGATCAGAAAGAGAAATGCAAATACGAAACATGTAACATCTTTAGACACACACTCTTCGAGAAGTAAATCAATATATGTTTGAAAAAAATCAGCCTTTACGATTCAAGTTGTTCAAGTCCTTGTCAAGGGAATTTAACTTTACTCCAATATCGTATTCATTTCCTTTTCTTTGTTCAGGAATGATAAAACAAATGACTGTCTCGTATAGTTTTGTCTGAAAGAGGCATTAATATGATTTGATCAAAACTTCCATATCTTAGCAGTTTGGGTTTGGAAATGCACTACTAGTATGATTTGACCCACGTTTGTTGACAAATTGTTCTTAAATGATTGAAGTTGTTTTTCATTTCGTTATAAGTAGACTACTTTTGACTATTGGATTTAGAACATGGTGTAGAAAGCCTACGTTTTTTAGCAATGTTTGGTTTTGTACTAACAAACGTTTTTTCTCCACATGGTCTTCCTAACTTTTTTAGGCTTCCAATGATCAAGATAGGCTTTGGATTGGTGTTTGAAATTTTCAATAAGACTATTTTTGATTTTGTGTAATTATATGGTTTCACGTGTTCTTTATGCAATTTAGATCTACTATCCCTCTGTGAGAGTCACTATCTATTCCCCATAGGGGCAAATCGGTTTGCAGGAATCAGAAGTATCTTTGGGATCTGACTACAAAAAAGGGCTTATCAGATTGAGCTTTCTTTGAGGTACTTGGATAGCAAAGGTTGTGTACCCATTATACGTTGCGGCATTTGGGTGCTAACCATGTGAATGTCTGAATTGACTGATTGAGTTTATAAAGAAATTTTCATTTAAAAAACTTCTATTGTTTGTCAATCTCAATTCAACGTGTCATGTCTTTTTCCTTCATTAACCTTTCTAATCCTGAAATAACCTTACGTTTTCTCTTTTTAGTTGACCTTTTCAAATTGTGACTTATTTAAACAGACTCTTTATGTTAGCTCATCGTGTTTCGATTTTGACAACTGAAATGTCAATGTTTTTAATAGCTAATAGTCCTAGAGTGTCATTTAACTTTGTTTGAGTATTTTTATAATCACTCGTTAGGTCATTAAGGGCCGTGTACTTCTCAAGCTCAGTCTGTTTGGTCTGAAGTGCAATCAGAGAACTATCCCGACTGCTAGTAGCCTCCCCTAGAGCCCTACTAGACTCATCAAGGTTAGTTTTGCACTCCTTCAGTTCTTGAGTCAATGATGCGTTTGCTTTCTTTAATTGCTTTAAAATCGTTTTGTTTTCCTTATTATCAAGAGCATAGGTTAAATTTGCAAATTAATAGTAGCTAGCGCAGCACGCTAATCAGACATTCAGTCGCATTTTGATCCAACCTGATTATTCATTAGTACATATATTTGATGAATCAGGAATGACATTGCTATCATCCTTCTCCAAAACATATGTGTCATTAATGGATTCAGGTTGCTCAGAATGTCGTCTCACATTGGCAAACACATCATTTTCATCATGGTTTTGTACCTGTTCCAATGGCGTATCAGTTGAACTTGATTCCGCAGGTGAGACCTCCTGAATCTTTGCCATGTAACTGTAATGTGCTTCCAATTCTTGTTCATCAATCTCTTCATCCGTGTCTTCTAGCCAATCAGCTTGCTCAGCTTGAAGTGGAATACCTTGTTCAGCTTGTTTGCACATCATCATCTTCTCTTTGTGATACGCGTTGTTGAAACCTTGATTGTAGGCTTCATAGATCGTTTTGCCCATCTAGGATATCATAACATTGATCACGCAACAGAATAACAAATATGTATTATAAGTTACAACTTTTCCATCGTGTCTGTTTTAAGGCATTCAAATACATTCCATAAATAAATTGGAAAAAGTTCTCGTCAATTATGTTGAATGAATACATTCCTTCAATATGAATATGAATATTCAATACGGTCATAATACTTTCCTTACTTTCCTTACTTTCACTTCTATCAATGTGATAATAATACATTACACCAAAATACTTTTCCTTCTTGTCTCACTTATCATTGGTATTGCCGGGTATATGTAAAGAGATGATAGATAGATTTAGTAGAGATATTTGTTTGCAGTGAAATTCAAATCTTTCAAAAATTCCAGAATTTCAAAAGTTACAAGATATAATTCATAAAAAATTTACAACATAATCTTTATAACAAATTTATAAACTACAAACTTTGTAACCAATTGAAACAAAAAATTACACAATAAACTTATAAACAAATATACACTAACAAACTTTATAACAAAATTATACAATAGTTCCTTATAAAACAAAATTTCTGGCAAAAAACGCGCATCAGACGGAAGCCTTCATTTTTCCGGGGAAAGGAGCGATGAAGGTGGTTGTAACAAAAAAATTTACATAAATTATTTCACATTTTTTACATAAAAACAGCTTTTATATCTAAAAGAAATACCTATGAAATTCCAAATATTTTGAAAATTTTATCCCTAGCTTATATAATATTGGAAAGTTACCAAAAAATAAAAAATATATATTTTTGACTATTTTTGTTATTTTTTATAAAATAAAAACGAAACATGAATAAATACTTGAAATAAATATAGATCTAACCAAAACCGGCAAGTAAAGTAAGGCAACAAGATTTTTTTGGCAGTCCTACCGACGGCAGTACTTTATTCCGGCTATTCATAAAAACAAATCAAAACAATATTACAAGTTCACAAATAAACTTATAAAAGAATTTACACACCAAAATACAAAAGCAAATTAACATAAATAAATACACAAACTTTTCCGGCGAGTCCTGCGGAATAAAACCAACATATTCCGGCGAGATTTGCAACACCTACAAAACCTATAGATCTACTTATAAAATTAATAGATCTATAAAAACATTGAAAACATAAACCTTCAAGATATATTACAAAAAACCCTCAAACCATATAGATCTATTATAAAATAAAACAATACCTCAAAAAATTTAGCTACGGTGGGCGGGCGGCGACAGCCGGCGGTGGGGTAACACAGCCGCGGTGGTTAGACAGCAGAAAACAGATTTTTAGTTTAGAGAGAAGAGAAGAATGGAGTGTAGTGTTGTAGTGTTTTTATAGAGATAATGAATAGTGTGAATGAGAATGGTGTCTTTTGTTCTTTTATAAAGATTTTGTGTCAAGCAATTAGTATGGCACTGTCCTTTTCAAGTTTTGACCTACATTAAGTTTTGACTGCTATTAAGTTTTTCCTAAAATAGATTAAGTTTTTCACTTTTCAGTTTTCAAGAATTGAGGCTAAATGCTTTATAATGCAGTATAGATTAGTAAATAATGGGTTCATGATTAGAGCATCTATTATTTTGATTAAAACATCATGCAGTACATTATGGTATACACCTTAATCTGTTTTTGTGAGATAAAGCATACATAAATTATTTAAGGGCTATTTTGTTTTTCATGAAATACGCATATTATCAGCTATCTAAAAGGCGCGCCTGTTGTGGCGCAAGGCGTCGCTAAGTGCGTGAGCTTGACCTCCACATTACGAAATAGACCAAGGCGTCGACTTTAGGTGTGGCGTAAGATAAGGCGCGATAAGGCGTGAGGCGTAGGTAGCCTTTTAGATTCAACTCCGATAAAAAAATTTCTTTTCAAAATGAAGAATATTACATGTAAGGATAGTTTCTTAACTTTATTCATATGTACAACGCTTTATGTAAACTCAATATATATGAAATATGATATAAATATATAAATATTTTACATATTTTGTTCGCCTTAAGCCACGCCTTAAAAACGCAAAAGCTACGCCTTTGCCGCTAAGGCTTGAGGCTTGGTCATAGCCGCTACGATCCCAGCCGCACATATTTATAAATCTTGATCTATAATATGATTGAGAAATAGAATTTTACTTTTTTGTAAAAACCCTACAACAAACCGAAGAAGCTAGTAGCAGGATAACTCGATTTGATAAGACCTCGACAACACACACAAGATTAAAGATAAACCAACCTGTTTGTATCATGACAAAAACTACACATACACATGATAAGTTCTCCAACTATCGTTAAATTAAGAACAAGAAACAGAATAATGATACAATGACCCCTCCCCCTCACCTCTTTATTATAGAGATAGGGGGAAGAAAACAACATCTAATGGGATGAATCTGTCTCTACTACAAAGGAAAAAGAAACTTGACTATAAATGCCCTAGACTAAAACATCGTTTGACACCTCTGTAAATATAGAGATATAAATAACCCGGACCTAAATATATTCCCAGTTGTCTAAACTTAGGCTAAACTTATACAATACCCTCTAGACCTTAATATTTTATATACTATATATGGTAGCTAAATATTATAATTTCCACTTAATAACCATAGTTAGCCAATCCCGAAACTCAAGCAAATTCCAACCTATGCTGGAACTTTTAGACCATGATAATCCTTTTGACAAGGCACCTGTACAATACCCCCCCGCCCTTTTTAAAACTGATCTTTAGCTCGAATCCTGACTCTATTGCGAGTCCCTTTAGCCAAATAGCCTCCTTTGCAGCCTCCGTAAGTGTCATATACCCCGCTTCAGTTGGCGACAAAGCCATCATGTGCAGCATCATAGCTTCTCAGCTTCCTGCACATCCTTGTATCATCAACCCGTACCTTGTGATTGATCTACCCCAAGCATGACATTGATCGATCTTCCCATGACGTAGTCAAAATCCACAAAAACCTGTACGTTTGTTTTATAATCCCAACAATCACAACTATCTAACATACCCACATCTGCCGATGCTATGTCAAGTCTCGTGCAGACCATCTGATACTCCTGGCTTCCAACCGCATATATACATGACCACTTACCATTCTTTTTCACATCACAACCACCTTTGATAAGACTACCCTCTCAACAACAGTATAGAGTGTCCCATCCACATAGTCTGTACCACTTCCAGTTGTAAAAACCTGGACTGTGACACCCTTAGAGTATTACCACTCTGATCCCTGACGATCTCCATACCAAGTACATTTCCCTTTGCTTTATCCAGCAAACCCTTGGTAGCCCAGATCTCAGCCTTGCATCCGCAAGAAAAACCATATCATCTATATAGAGAAATAGATGTATGAACATACCTGGTGTATAACACCGTAATAGACATCGCTAAATGTCATCACTGCACTTCTTGCAACATTGCTAAGCAACATACACATCTGACCGAGCGTCCATAACATCTTTCATCCAGAGCCTTCCACTAGGAATCACATCACAAGCAACTGTAATATTTGAAAGTCAATGACTCATGTTCATAAATCTTCTCTTCTCCGCTTCACAACTCAAAAGCAGCCTCATTACTGTCTTCTCTATAGCTGAATAGTTCATGTGTTGAGTGTTGCTCCCTATCACGTGCTAAATGATAGTATATCAAATCTTGAGTTTGTACTTCCTGTGAACCAGCTACATGATCGACATTCCCATGAGGTTCCACCTCAAATGTATGATCCTCCCGCGGTTCCACCTTAAACTCAACTCCTTGTAACACCTGTACTGAACCCGTACCTACACCCAAAAACCAATGAAAAGTTTTTCTTTGTATTCCCCACTTTCATTGAAACCCATATTCCTGTAAAGCACTACCTTTGAAGTAACGTCATCTAACCTCCAAAGCTTATTACCCACTATACCTTTTACGGTATCCCAGGATATGCACTTGACCTTAACCGGTTCAAGCATCCCTTGCTAATACTAGCAACCAACCTTAAAAGAACTCTACATATCTATAGGAGGCGACTTAAGATCTAATCGCCTAATTAAAAGATGGTGACCATTGTTCCACAAATAGTATATGTAGACATGGTTGTATCCTTTGCCTAAAGAACCTTGGACAGACCAGACTGAATCAGAAAACAATGTACCTTAGCCAAGAGTGTCACATTCATTTCCCCCCCCTTCTCCTTACCAACCATTCTGCTGCTACGTAATCACTAGAACAACCCAAAATGTTTTGTGACCGCCACTCTTCCGTACATTGTTGGTGTAGACCTCTGATTACAAAATAAAAACATTACCCGTCCTTGATCTTCCACCCATAAATTCCCCTAACTGCTTCCTACCCTTTAATGTCCTTCCTGGTCACAGAATGCCCTGACCGTAACCTAGGGTATATATAAAACCAAATTAGCTCTGTCTAGTTCCTGATAGTACCAACCAGCGATACCTTTATAACCTTGATTGACTGACTGCATCTTCCAGAAAAACCCTCTTTGTTTAAGAATTGCCCAGCGATATCAATTTTCGTCTTAATCCGAAAGCATACCTGACTTGTCTCAACAGGAAACTTGAACTACCCCAACTCATCAATTCTGTAATTGAACCTTACTTGTCCTCATGTATACGCATTCCCTGCCATCACCAAGCAGTATTTTACCACCCTCATACTCTTCAAAATCAACAAAGTAATCTCTCCTGTATGTTATATGGTATGAGCCCCCTGAATCCATGATCTAGTCCAATATTTCTTTAACACTCATAGCCATAACATCATCCTGTTCATACCCATCAGCTCCATTAACCAGATTCCAGATCTTCAATCCGACAAACCTTGAGAATTTTCTTGTGTATTATACACTGGACATATCCACTTCTTCTAAATGCTCCTCAGACTGACATATATAACACCTGAGTCTGTTGCTTCTTTCCTATGACTTTGACCACACACTATCTGTACCCTGCTTTATATCTCTCTGACCAGATCTCCCCCTCACATACAACCCTTCACCACCATCACCCTTTGCTTCTGTCATCTTCTAAAGTTCCCTAGAATTAAGTGTCGCGAGCACACAAACGTCTTCTAGCTTCAAAGTATCTCGACGATATAGCAAAGTCTCAACGGAATTATCATAAGATAATGGTAAAGATGTGAGTAATAATAATAATGCTGATCCTCATCCGATAAGACAGTATCTATAGCCGTTAAGTTACCTACCAGCTTGCGAAACTCATCAATATGTTCAGATTGACTCTTACCTGGATGCATTTGAAAAGTATATAACTTTTTCTTTAAGTACAACCGATTAGCTAAAGACTTTGTTATGTATAAAATCTCTAACTTTTTCTAAATCCCAGCTGCAATCGTCTCCTTGGTGATCTCCCATAGGACCCGATCATCCAAACACAAGATCAATGCGCTGTAAGCTTTTTTCTGAGTGATCATTACTATGCGCGATTGTGGTTGCAGGTAACTACTCCAATGCTGCGGCTAATCCTCGATGTTCCATCAAAGCCTTCATCCTTACCTGTCATAGAGCGAAGTCATTCTTCCCATTGAAATTTTCAATGTTAAACTTGGTCCCCGTCATCTTTGTCCAAACCCTTTGTTTATTCTGATAACCTTGTGATATGAACCTCACAACACCGAACTAAACAAAGTACCTGTGTGTAACACCCTTATCGACTTTATATGCTAAATCCGTAACTAAGCAACACGACAAGAAAGATTTGACACTTAAAACACCTTGTCAAATTAACTTTCAAAGCAAGTAACTTTCTTAGTTAAAAATCATTTTATCCTTTTGATAAAAACAATAGCCTTTTAAATCAAGAAACTAAAAGAAACCTTTGAATAAAATAATCCTTTTATCCATAGGACTTTTTTCCTTTCCTGCCAATGAATAACAAAAGGAAACCGTTTTAACAACCCAAACAATACTTTGAACTTTTTACCTCGTCTTCCATTTTCAATCCCGAGAAACCAGCAACCCGAAATACGTTAACTCTGATGGATCCTTTGTACGACGACAAAACAACAACCCTTAAGCTTCAAGAATCTCCCATTTAGTCTGAACCTTGCTGCTACTTTCTTTTGTCGGTTAACCTAGAAACCCAACAAAATCTGCTCGTTCAAGAAACTATCAACATATAAAGTTTTCTTGTGTTGTTCACTGGAAACACAAAGTTGATCCAATTCGCCTTTCTTTTTCAACGAAACCCACAAGAAAACCTCATGTCGTGACACCGTGAGGTGCGAGTAATCCAAAAGCTCCTGACACCTTTCGAAGCTCCATAATCCAAAACCTCAAAGACCCTTGTGTCGACTTACGTTTTTAATAATCCCTCCAAAACCCAAGCTTAACCTGTTGTTGTCGTTGATCCTGGTAGCCCAAACAGAAAACCAACCTTCTGCTCCTATCTAGAAACGATCACCAATCGAACCTAGCCTTCCAAGAACGTCGAACCTGGCTCCGATACCACTTGTTGTAAAACCCTACAACAAACCGAAGTAGCTAGTAGCGGATAACTCGATTTGATGATGACCTCGACACACACACAACCTGTTGTACCATGACAGGAAAACAGAAAACACTACACACGAGATGTCTCAACTATCGTTTATTAAGACAAAGGAAAAGGAATGAACGATACATGATCCCTCCCCCTTACTTCTTTATTGTAAGATGAGGGTGTGAAGAAAACCAACTCTAAAGAGTTTAAACGGTCGTGCTGCTCTACACAAAGGAGAGAAAGAAAATCGACTATTGAATGACCAGACTAAAACAAATCGGTTGAACATACCATCTGTATATATAGAGTAAATAACCGACCTAATATATTCTTCTAATTTTGGCTAACTTACAACACAATGAACCCCCTAGACTTTAATAATATAAACTAATATGGATACTAAATATAACATATATTTTCGTCGAAAAAGTAAAAAAATTATAACAAAGAATTTTGGGTTAATTGCCTAAAAATGTATTATACTTGTCATTTTGTGTCATTATATGTAGGCAACTATTTTTTTTGTTATTGTGTCGTTCAACTTTTAAATTTGTGCTATTGTGTGTATTTTGTGACGATTTTACCCTCACTTTTTTCAAATTTTGAAAGGGTAAAAGTGTCATTTTTACTGCGAGAAATAGTCGCAGAATACACACAATAGCACGATTTCAAAAGTTGAGCGACACAATGGCAAAAAAAATAGTTGTCTACATACAATGACAAAAAGTGACAAGTATAATACATTTTTAGGCAATTAACCCCAAAATTCATTTAGTTATAATTTTTTTAACATTTTTCGAGAAAAATATGTTATATTTAGTATCCATATTATTTATAAAATATTTAAAGTCTCTAGGGGTCAATGTGGAAGTTTAGCCAAACTAGAGAATTTATAGTCGATATACTCTATATATACAGAGGAAGTCAAACGATGTCTATAGACTAGGTCCATTCAATAGTCGATTTCTCTTTCTCTCCTTTGTAGCACACATGTTTCAACTCCATTAAGAGTGTTTCTCCCCCCCCTCATCTCTACAATAAAGAAGTAAGGGGGAGGGATCATTGTATCGTTCATTCTTTTCCTTGTTCTTAATAAACGATAGTTGAGAACATCCGTGTGTATGTGTTTGTTTTCTGTCTGATACAACAGGTTTGTGTGTGTCGAGTCATCATCAAATCGAGTTTAACCACTACTATCTTCTCCGATTTGTTGTAGGGTTTTACAACAAGTGTATCGGAGCCAGGTTCGTACTTCTTGGAAGGCTAGATTCGATTGGTGATCGTTCTAATAGGGAGAGGGGGGAGCAGAAGGTTGGTTTTCTGTTTGCCTACCAGATCCAACGACAACAACAGTTTAAAGCTTGGTTTTGAGGGATTATTAAAAACGTAAGTCGACACACAAGGGTCTTTGAGGTTTTGGATTATGGAGCTTCGAAGGTGTCAAGGCTTTTTGGTTACTCGAACCACACCGGTGTCACGACATGAAAGGTTTTCTTGATGGGTTTCGTTGAAAAAGAAGGCGAATTCGGATCAACTTTGGTGTTTCCAGTGAACAACAAAAGAAAACTTATATGTTGATAGTTTCTTGAAAGAGCAGATTTCTGTTGGGTTTCAAGGTTAACGATAAAAGAAAGTAAGCAGCAAGGTTCGACTAAAAGGGAATTCTTGAAGCTTAAGGGTTGTTGTTTTTCGTCTTACAAAGGATCAACAGGTTAACGTATTTCGGGTTGCCTGGTTTTCGATTTGAAGACCGAGGTAAAAAGTTCAAAGTATTGTTTGGGTAAAACGGTTTCCTTTTGTTATTCATTGGCAGGAAAAAGTCCTATGGGATAAAAGGATTATTTTATTCAAAGGTTTCTTTTTAGTTCTTGATTTAAAAGGCTATTGTTTTTATAAAAAAGGATAAAGACGATTTTTAACTAAGAAAGTTACTTGCTTTGAAGGTTAATTTGACAAAGGTGTTTTAAGTGTCAAATCTTTCTTGTCGTGTTGCTTAGTTACGGATTTAGCATATAAAGTCGACAAGGGTGTTACACACGGGTACTTTGTTTAGTTCGGTGTTGTGAGGTTTATATCACAAGGTTATCAGAATAAACAAAGGGTTTGGACAAAGATGACGGGGACCAAGTTTAACATTGAAAAATTCAATGGGAAGAATGACTTCGCGCTATGACAGGTAAGGATGAAGGCTTTGATGGAACATCGAGGATTAGCCGCAGCATTGGAGTAGTTACCTGCAACCACAATAGCGGCATACGATAATGTCACTCAGAAAAAAGCTTACAGCGCATTGATTCTTGTGTTTGGATGATCTGGTCTAGGAGATCACCAGGAAGACGATTGCAGCTGGATTTAGAAAAAGTTTCGAGATTTTAAACATCCAAAGCTTAGCTAATCGTTGTACTTAAAGAAAAAGGTTATATACTTTTCAAATCATCAGGTAAGAGAAATCTGAACATATTGATGAGTTTCGCAAGCTGGTAGGTAACTTAACGGCTATAGATACTGCTATATCGGATGAGGATAAGGCATTATTATTATTACTCACATCTTTACCATCATCTTACGATAATTCCGTTCAGACTTTGCTATATCGTCGAGATACTTTGAAAGCTAGAAGACGTGCTCAGGTGACATTAGAATTAGAGAACTTTAGAAGAATGACAGAACAAAGGATGGTGTGAAGGTTTTATGTGAGGGGGAATCGGTCGGAGAGATATAAAGCAGGATATAGATAGTGTGTGGTCAAAGTCATAGGAAAGAAGCAACAGACTCAGGTGTTATATATGTCAGTCTGAGGAGCATTTAAAGAAGGATTGTCCCAGGTATAATCACAAGAAATCTCAAGGTTTTGTCAGGATTGAAGATCAGGATCTGAGTTTGGAGCTGATGGAATACAGTGTTGATGTTATGGCTATGAGTGTTGAAGAAATATTGGACTAGATCATGGATTCAGGGGGCTCATACCATATAACATACAGGAGAGATTACTTTGTTGATTTTGAAGAGTATGAGGGTGGTAAAATACTGCTTGGTGATGGCAGGGAATGCGTATACATGGGACAGGTAAGGTTCAAATACAGATGAGAGATGGTCAAGTTCCTGTTGGACAACGTCAGGTATGTTTTCGGATAAACGAAACTTGATATCGCTGGGCACTCTTAAAAAAGAGGGTTTTACCGTGAAGATGCAGTCGGGCAAGATCAAGGTTATAAAGGGTTCACTGGTGGTACTATCAGGAACAAGAAGAGCTAATTGCGTATATACCCTAGACGGTCAGGCAGTGACCAGGAAGACATTGAAGGGTAGGAAGCAGTTAGGAGAATATCTGGGTGGAAGATCAAGACGGGTAATGTTTTTTGATTTTTGTAATCAGAGGTCTACACAACAATGTACGAAGAGTGGGGTCACCAAACATTTGGGTGTTGCAGTGATACATCAGCAGAATGGGTTGGTTAAAGGGAGATGAATTGGACACCCTGGGTCTAAGGTACATTTGTTTTCTGATTCAGTCTAGTTTGTCCCAAGGTTCTTGGGCAAAGGATACAACCATGGTCCACATATCTAGTGAACAAGGCATCCCCCATCATTAGCGATTAGATTTAAGACGCCTATAGATATGTTAGGGTTTTTTGGTTGGCTTGCTAGTATTAAGCAATGGATGCTTGAACCGGTTAAGGTCAAGTGCATATTCCTGGATACCGTAAAGGTATAGTGGGTAATAAAGCTTTGGAGGTTAGATGACGTTACTTCAAAAGTAGTGCATTTACAGGAATATGGGTTTTCAATGAAAGTGGGAAAATACAAGAAAACTTTCATTGGTTTTGGTGTAGGTACGGGTTCAGTACAAGGTGGTACAAGGCGTATTGAGTTTTAAGGTGACCCGCGGAGGATATACATTTGAGTGAACTTCATGGGAATGTCGATCATGTAGCTGGTTCACAGGAAGTATAAACTCAAGATTTGATATACTATCATTTAGCACGTGATAGGGAGCAACACTCAACACATGAACTATTCAGTTATAGAGAAGACAGTAATGAGGCTGCTTTTGCAGTTGCTGAAGCGATAAGATTTATGCACATGAGTCATTACTTTCCAATAAAACAGTGCTTGTGAAGGTGATTTCCAGTTTGAAGGCTGGATTGAAAGATGATATGGACGCTCGAATCAGATGTTATGTGCTTACAAAGGATGCAAGAAGTGGCAGTGATGACAGCGATTTCCAATTACTGGTGTCATACACCAGGTATGTTCAATATATTAATTTCTTATATATATGATATGGTTGTTCTTGCGGTGCAAGGCTGAGATCCTGGGCTACCAAGTGTTTGCTGATAGAAGCAAAGAAAGTACTTGGGTAATGGAGATTCGTCAGGGATCAAAGGTAATACTCTCAAGGGGTGTCACAGTCCAGTTTACAACAGGAAGTTGTACAGACTTTGTTGGAGGAGACACACTATACTGTTGTTTGGATGGAGTCTATCAAGGGGCTGTGATGTGGAAAAGAATGGTAAGTGGTCATGTATATATGCGGTTGGAAGCCAGGAGTATCAGATGGTCTGCACGAGACTTGACATAGCATCGGCAGATGTGAGTATGTTAGATAAGTTTGATTGTGGATTATAAACAAACGTACAGGTTTTTGTTGTGGATTTAGACAACACCATGGAAGTATAATCTAATGCCATGGGTTAGATCATCACATCTACGGGTTGATGAAACAAGGAATGGAGGAAGCTGAGAAGCTATGATGCTGCACATGATGGCTTGTCTCCAACTGAAGCGGGGTATATGAACCTTACAGGCGTGCAAGGAGGCTATTTGGCTAAAGGGACTCGCAATATAGTCAGGATTCGAGCTAAAGATAGTAGCGGGTATTGCTACAGGTGCCTTGTCAAAGGATATCCCTGGTCTAAAGTTTCATCATAGGTTGAATTTTGTGAGGTATCGGTATTGCTAATAAGGTATTAAGGTTGAAAAGTTATAATATTTAGAATCCTATTAGTTATAAATATTAAAGTCAAGAGGGTTCATTGTATAAGTTTAGCGCTAAGTTAAGCCCAACAAGGAAATATATCAGGTCGGTATAACTCTATATATACCAAGATGTCAAACGATGTCTTTAGTCTAGGGCATTTAATAGTCGAAGTTTCTTTCTCTCCTTTGTAGTAGCAGACAGATTCAACTCCATTAAGAGTTGTTTTCTTCCCCCTCATCTCTACAATAAAGAGGTGAGGGGGAGGGGTCATTGTATCATTCATTCTTTTTCTTGTTCTTAATAAACGATAGTTGAGAACATATCATGTGTATGTGTTTGTTTTTTGTCATGATACAACAGGTTGTGTGTGTGTCGAGGTCATCATCAAATCGAGTTATCGCTACTACTTCTTCGTTTGTTGTATGTTTTACAAAAAGTAAAATTCTCCTTCTCAATCATATAATAAGATCAAGATTATAAATAATGTAGCGTGACGTAGCGCATGACCCAGAGCCTCACGCTCCTTAGCGGCCAATGATTAGCCTTGCGTTTTTTAAAGCGTGCTTAAGGCACCCCAAATAGAAAATTTTATATATTTATATCATATTTCATATATAATAAGTTTACATAAATCTTTGTACATATGAATAAAGTTAAGAAACTATCCTCACATGTAATATTCTTCATTTGGGAAAAGAAATTTTTTTATCGGAGTTGAATCTAAAAGGCTACCTACGCCTCACGCCTTATCGCGCCTTATCTTACGCCACACCTAAAGTCGACGCCTTGTCAAATTCGTAATGTGGAGTCACGCCTCACGCCTTAGCACTGCCTTGGCGCCACAAAGTCCGCCTTTTAGAACACTGAATACATATGCTAATTCATGAACACAAAATATGCCTTAACTCATTTATGAGCTTTAATCTCACAAAACAGATTAGGTTAATACCATAAGTACTGCATGATGTTTTAATCAAAATATAGAGCCAATCAATGACCCATTATTTTACTAATCTATACTGCATTATAAAGCATTTAGCCTCAATTCTTGAAAACTGAAAAGTGAAAAACTTAATCTATTTTAGGAAAAACTTAATAGCAGTCAAAACTTAATCGCAGTCAAAACTTAAAAAAGGAATGCATACTAATTGATTGACACAAAATCTTTATAAAAAAAAGAACCAAAAGACTCACATATCTCTTCACAACAATTCATTATCTCTTCTTAAAACACACACTAACACTACACTCCTCGTCTCTCTCTCTCTCTAACTAAAAATCAGTTTCTCATCAACCACCGCCGGCTGTCGCCCCACCACCGCCGGCTGCCGCCGCCGGCCCACCGTAGCTAATTTTTTTGAGGTATTGTTTTATATTATAATAGATCTATATGATTTGGCAAGGTTTGAGGGTTTTTTGTTATATATTTTGAAGGTTTATGTTTTCAATGTTTTTTTTATAGATCTATTAATTTTATAAGTAGATCTATAGGTTTTGTAGGTGTTGCAATCTCGTCGGAATATGTTTGTTTTATTCCGCATGACTCGTCGGAAAAGTTTGTGTATTTATTTATGTTAATTTGCTTTTGTATTTTGGTGTGTAAATTCTTTTATAAGTTTATTTGTGAACTTGTAATATTGTTTTGATTTGTTTTTAAGGACTCGCCGGAATAATTACTGCCGCCGGTGGACTCGCCAAAAAATCTGTTGCCCTTACTTTACTTGCCGGTTTTGTTAGAATCTACTATATTTCAAGTATTATTCATGTATCGTTTTATTTTATAAAAAATAACAAAATTCGTCAAAAATATATATTTTTATTTTTTGGTAACTCTCCAATATTATATAAAGCTATGATAAAATTTTCAAAATATTTGGGAAAAAAAAAAATTTGTTTTTTTGTTTTTTTTCACCCAAAAATAGGGTATTTCTTTTTAGATAAAAAAGCTTTTTTAATGTAAAAAATTGTGAAATAATTTATGTAAATTTTTCTTTAACAACCACTCATCTTTCTCCCCGGAAAATGAAGCTTCCGTGCTGCGCGTTTTTGCATAAAAAAAAAAAAAAAAAAAAAAAAAAAAAAAAAAGGGGGGGGGGGGGGGGGGGGAAAAAAAAAAAAAAAAAAAAAAAAAAAAAAAAAAAAAAAAAAAAAAAAAATAAGAAAAAAAAAAAAAAAAAAAAAATGGGGTGTGTGATAAAAAAAAAAAAAAAAAAAAAAAATAAAAAAAAAAAATAATAAAAAAAAAAAAAAAAAAAAAAAAAAAAAAAAAATTTTTAATAAAAAAAAAAAAAAAAAATATAATAAAAAATTAATATATTATATATATAAAAAATTTTATAAATAAAAAAAAAAAAATAATAAAAAAAAATTGTATTTAAATTTATTTTTTATATAAAATAAAAAAAAAATAATAAAAAAAAAAAAATAAAATAAAATTTTTTTTTTTTTTGTTTTTTTTTATAAATAATAATAAAATAATATGTATAGTATATATAATAAAAATATTATTTTTTTATATTATTTAAATATATAAAAATAAAAATAAATATTAATAATTAAAAAAAATATATTTAAAATTATAATATGAAATTTGTTATAAGTAGATGGTTTAAATTTGTTATAAAGGTGTAGTGTAAATTTGTTATAAAGTTTATTTGTAATTTTTGTATAAAATTTGTACAAAGTTTGTAGTATAATTTGTTATAAAGTTTATGTTGTAAATTTTGTTATGAATTATGTCATGTAACTTTTGAAATTTAATTTTTGAAAAATTTGAATTTCACCTGCAAACAAATATCTCACAAACATCATCATCATCTCTTTACAATATACTCGGCAATACACATTGATAAGTGAGACAAGTAAGGAAAGTATTATGGCTGTAATGAATATTATCACATTGATAAGAAGTGAAAGTAAGGAAAGTAAGGAAAGTATTATGACCGTATTGAATATTTATATTCATATTGAAAGAATGTATTCATTCAACGTTTTGACGAGAACTTTTTCTAATTTAATATGGAAATGTAATTGAAATACCTAAAACAGACACGATGGAAAAGTGTAACTTATAATACACACATACACACATGATGAAAAAGTCAAAACTTACAGTAATGTGTTTTCTATTTTTGGAATGACTTAATTCACTTAAATATTTCTTACACTATTTTCTAAAGTAATGACAGTGAATTACATAATGGCAGGAGATGTTAAAAAACTTTTAAATTTGAAGTTCAAACTTTTCCCCAATGCCTATATAAACAACCTAATATGTTTTCTAACGTTCTTTGATACATGTTAAGAATTTTTGTTTGAGTCGACTTATCGCATGTTACAGCCGTTTGCAATTACATTTTGATATTTTCCACGTTACACAAAAAAATTACAACAATCAACATATCGTTAAATATAAGGCCGCTAAATTTTCGTCGCTGTGTTGTCGTGTACTCGACAAGTCTCACTAACAAATATCCGCTAATCCTCTAAACTATGCTTGAATCCTTATAACAGATTTATAACATTATCAGACAACAACTGTATTAATTTATAAAAAAAGGATACTATAACATATTATATACACCAGATATTGCAACTAACATTGCAATAAATGCTACATACAGATGTCGAGACATTTTTTAGACGCCTTAAATTTAATTTCTTACAATCAATGTTAATTCCTAAAACAAACATTTGCCGTTAAATTAATTCATGATGCTTTAATCTCCAACAAACAGATGCTCTAATCATACATAAAAAGATTATGCCGTATTTTTTAAACGATGCTATAATAGTTAAAACATTTTACAAAAATCTGCACACCAAATGTTTTGATAAATGTCTAATAGATATTTTCTAACCGTGATCTACTAATTTTACAATATGATGCCCTAATAGAATAATTTTGTGGAATACATATGCCCTTAATTAATTAAGCCGAGAGAATTTTAGATTTTGATGAAAACACTCGCCATAGACAATTTTATCGACTTCAGGCTTTGTGCTACTGGTAATGTATCACTACGCCAATATTATCCCTTTTTGCGATTGGTAAGGTTACAATGTTAAGTTTTGCATGTTTCCGCGTGTTTATAATGTTTTATACGTTTTGTATGTTTCTGGTTGTTTACAACGTTTTGTATGGTCTAATTGTGAAAACTGATTAGCGGTAATAAGGTCTAGGAGTTTTTCTTTCGACGGTCAATATACAATTTTAGTTGATTTTTTTACACTTTGTATGGTTCTAGTTTGATGACGACTAAGGCAATTACTTGGAAATGGTTTCATAAAGGGTAAAGTAGAGTGTAATTGGATTCGCTGGTTTGTTGTTGATGATTGATATTATTTAGGTGCAACATTAGTAATGAAATTAAATTGAATCGTAAGCTTGGTATATCTAAAAACGATTCTATGTATGGTTTCATGATGTATCTAGATGGTCCGATTTGAAAAGATGCGAGCATCACACAAATACTTGTGGCCACGATTGAAAAAAATACATATCAAGGTAAATCTAATTAATAGTTATATTCTTAGTAATCCGTGATAACTTAGAGTAAGAGCTTATTTTACTTTATGTCTGAAATTCATGTCATTTGACTAAATGCATCATACAGAATGCACTAAAGTCATCAAATATTATGTCAGTAAAGTTGTGTCATAATTTAATCATGTTTCCTTTTATGTGTAAATTGGCCTGTATATACGGATGTTTTCTACACATGCATATAGTTTACTGATATTGTAGGATAGGACCCGATTAACACTTCACTTCACATATAACATACACTAATCAAACTAGAAAAGAGAAAGAGAGTGAGTTGTTTAGAAGAGAGAATAGAGAGAGAAATGAGAGAGAAATGAGAAAAGATATTTTAGATAATGAAAACAACTTAACAACTAGCTTTTTCTATGGTAAGAAAAAGCTTATATACCCCGTCACAGCCGTTATAGGACCGCGGATATTTAACTAGGACCCCGGCTCGGGTTTTGCTTAGGATTAAACGAAACATATCAATATTAATTCACTATCGAGCCCATTCCCGATATTATACAATACAACATTTAACAAATTAAAGACCGAGAGCTCCATCTGTAGAGTAACCGAACTCCATGTTCGAACTCAAATAAATTGAGGCTAACAATCTCCCCCGAAGTGAGGTCTTGAACACGGGAACGAGCTTCCTTAATTGACTCAATGAAATTGAGGCTAACAATCTCCCCCGAAGTAGTTCATTGATGACAATCCTTCATGAGATCATGAGATTGCTTTTGTCGTTTAAAGCTCGAGTGATTCTTGTCTTTGTCTTCGTTTATTTTGTTTGTAGGCTTGTTCCTTCATGCTTTGCGATCTGACTTGAGCCTTGTCATTGTCTTATCGACTTTGCCATCCTTGCGATTCTTGTGTCTTTGACTAACATGCTCAACTTTTGCATATCTTGAAAGCTTTAATCAGATTAAGCGGAAAGTCATTGACTTTCATCTTGAGCTTTCTAGATTGTATGTCTTCGTAGATTGAGCATTTGAATGGGATTGAGGTTGCCGTTACCACCGTTTGACCTGCAGGTTTACGTTAGTGATAAACGAGAAAATTGATGAAAATCATCGACGTTGTCACTCGTTAAAGAGTTTGTTTGTAGCACATCGAGAGTGTCCTGTTTTATTAAAATTCATCACCGTCAATTCATTTACTGACCCAAATCGATATCCAGTTATCACAAGTTTGAATCATATAGAATCTTCACAGTCATCCACCCGCCTACCGCAGTGCCTGTTTGATGATGAACACTGGAAAGATTTCATCGTACATTGTGAATACTAAAGAGTATCACTCTGAATGTTCTGGCAAATATCACTATGATATTTGCGTTGGACTCTTGATAACAGCTTGTGACCCTATGATAGTACAACAAGTGTTTGAAATGGAATGTGTCCTAACGAATTTTGATGATCTCTTTGCTCTAGACTCGATTAGTGCATTTGTTTTAGTACTCGAGGCTGGAGCAGTTTGCCACCATATACAATATCAACAACTCCGGAGTGAGATGGTCAATAGATAACGTGTGTATCTCTGTGACAAATGAGACAAGTTTCTGTTGAGAGAAACCGAATGTTGGGAAGGGTGTGCATTGGCATCACTGGGTCCCATATGTCCGTTTCATGTCCGCAATCAACTTGTATTCTGAACACATAAGTATTAGACCCGGTTTCTGCCTTAAGTTGTGTGGAGGGATTCTTTCTTTAGACCCTTTATCCATACATTTCTTTTTCATTCTTCAACGCCTTCAATGCATACCAAGACGTCATTACTAACACCTTGTGTTTTTTGTTCCAGTTGTTAACTCAATCTATGTCCGCATTATTCCCATAAACATTCATCTCCCAATCATACCTAAGGACTGCTATTTCTAACTTTGAAACATCCTTGGGTAATCCTCCGGTTCTGTTTGGATCATAGATGATTCCTAACCTCACCACCTGATGTCTTCAGAATCGTCGTGAAAATTAAGATGTGTTGGGTAAATAAGATCGAACCATAGAAACCTTTTCTTCAGCCATTGAGTCCGAATAATTATATTTTAATTACATTTTCTCCCTTATTTTAAATACATAAACCCAAATCCCATAGTTATTTTGAAAGACCTTGTGATTAGAAATATGTCTTGAAAAATCTGTGGGAGAAAATATGGTTAGCATGAATGGTTTGGAATATTTTGATAATGTTTTGAATACATAATAATGGTCGTTGATGATGTATTCAAGAACATTAAAACTTTGTTTTTCGAAAAACTCCCCCTCAATAATAGGACCAATTGAGAAATTGTTGTCTTTTAAAAACATTGTGAGGGATGGAGTGTTGAACACACAATTTTGAAAGATTATGAATTGTCATCGAGAAATTCTTGAAAAATTGTGTTCAACTTTTTGAAAAACCAGATGTTAGAGGATTTCTCTTCTAAACATAAGGGTAAGCGCACTGAAACGTACACTATCCTTTTTCTTGAGCTAAAGAAATTGAATGTCTTTTAAGAACAGCTCAAGACCGAGAAACGTTAATTTTCTCGTTGTGAGGATAAGTTATAAACCTTCCTTTATTTGAAGTCCGGGTTATGTACTGACATTTGCACATAAGCCATCTAGAAAATAAGCCAATGATTATGTTTTGAAACATTGCAACTCTCGCTCGAACTTCATTTACACACCCGTGTCAATGTTAATCGACATTTCTAAGCACGTAAATGTTATCGATTCCAAGAGAACATGTCGAGAAGATTCTTTTTGAAATTTTCTGATTTTCTGATTTTGATTTTGCTTTTCTCAAAATATGTACATGGTGATGTTTGATGATGATATCAAGCAGACTCATTTGTCAGAACCTCCATTCATCTGGAGTCAAACTCTCATACCAATCCTTCTGCAAATACATAAACCGATCCTCAGAAGGGCTTTCGTAAACATGTCACTAATTGGTATTCATTCTGACAAATATACTTCATATACCATTCAACCTGTTCCTTTATGAAATGATATCGAGTTATGGATGTGCTTGCCCTGAGTGTTGTAGGCGGGTTGCATGAGATTTGCTATGCTGACTGCGAGTCGCAATACAACTAGTATAATTTGTTGTATTAAAGCCA
Source organism: Tanacetum coccineum (assembly GCA_026074375.1). Taxonomy (NCBI): domain Eukaryota; kingdom Viridiplantae; phylum Streptophyta; class Magnoliopsida; order Asterales; family Asteraceae; genus Tanacetum; species Tanacetum coccineum. Next base: position 108,246 of record BQNB010003389.1, read on the forward strand.
TAATCTTGAAGCTGTGTCCTCACCACTTACTTGAGCACACGTTGCAGATAACGTCACGTACTTCTGCCCTCTGCTAAAAGACATTGCAGTGCAGTTTCTGTTTCATTGACATCCAGCTTACAATTATCACCAAGGAACTGTAGTCCCCTCCAGAAAGTGCTTTTCCAGTATCAAGGCACCGGCATTATCAGCGTCTGAAAATGCTGTGTAGTTTTCACAGCCATAATCCTTTGGATACCAGAGTCCGCATGTTAATGTAACCGACTTTAGGTATTTAAAGATTCTTTTAACCTCCTTGAGGTGCTTTTGAGTTGTCCGTGCTTGATAACGTGCACAATAGCATTTGTCCTTTTTATCCTTTCCTGCACATTTAGACACAAAAGCACACATTTTTCTATTCTTTTGGCATTATTTGGCTTTTATTTTGGCAAAATCCCGGGTAATTTATATGTACAATTAAGCATTTATCAAAAATACAGTTTGTTCTCTGCAGACATGTTGTGTATTGTCTCTGCTTCGTCATGTTGTGGTACTTCTAGAGAATTTACTGTTGCAGCAACAACTTCTATTACTACACTTGTTAGCTTGTATGGACCCTTAAAAATACACTTCCTCAGATATTCACCATTTCCTTTAGTGTCAATGTATCGTAGAAAACGTGATCTCCATTGTGAATATCTTTCTGGTCCAAGCATTGGTGGACGATCTTTTGAACCAGCTGCTCGCTTAGAAGCAGTTTGGATTTTCGTTGCCTACGCAGTACACAAGTCTTTTCCAATCTATCGATGGACGTGAAAATGGAATTTATTAATGGTCCACTGAAGGAGGAGGTTTATGTTGCTCAGCCAAAAGGGTTTGTTGATCCAGATCATCCAGAAAAAGTCTACCTTCTGAGGAAAGCTTTGTATGGATTAAAGCAAGCTCCAAGAGCCTGGTACGATGAACTTTCAAACTTCCTGATGTCCAAAGGCTTTACTAAAGGTATAATTGACCCAACTTTATTCACAGATAAAATACGGGGAGGATATTCTACTTGTGCAGATTTACGTTGATGACATAATTTTTGGGTCAACAAACCCTAAATATTCAAAAAGATTTGAAAAGTTAATGCACAGTATATTTGAAATGTCCTTAATGGGGGAGATGAAGTTCTTTTTAGGACTACAGATCCACCAGTCTATGGCTTCAACTACAACAAAATACCGTTGTACTGCGACTCTCAGTCAGCCATAGCAATATCATGCAACCCCGTACAAGTGATCAGGCGATGTGTGCACGGCAATGAAGCTCTTGAGATTCTCTCAGCTTGCCACAATGGACCCACCGGGGGACATCATGATAAGTGCTTAATTACACATATCTTTTACCTCTAAAAACGAGCTTAAATGACCAAAAACAGACAAAAACGGGTTTAATCCCAAGCAAAACCCGAGCCCGGGTCCTAGTTAAATATCCCGCGCGTACCTGCAACGCGACGGATTGGTATTATGTAATTTTTCTTCTTTAGAAAAAAGTAAGTTGTTCATTTATCTAAAAATATCTTTTCTCTTTTTCTCCTCTCTTTTCTTCCTCCTCTTTCTCTATTAAACTAAATCACTATCTTTTCTCCTTTCTAGTTTGATTCGTGTATGATATATATGTTATGAAGTGTTAATGGGATCCTACACACATATCTACATGAAACTACTAGCTAAACGAAGTCCCATGCTCTTAGCATGTTGAGTAAGCTTCGTTTTAGATAAAGCCTTCGTAAAAGGATCATCCAGATTGCATGCTGTTTGATGAAACTTTAGGAATCTTATTCGCCCAGTGCAAATACTCTCGCGAAAATATATGATATCTTCCTATGGTTTTTCTGAATTGCTCGGACGCCCAGGGATGGCAAAAGCACACGAAACCGACGGGGGAGAGGAAACCGAATACCCGTAACGTTGGGTGGTTGGGTGGGTTACGTGGGGCTGGGCGGTGTTTGGCGCGGTTCGGAGGCGGGTGCCGGTATTGATAAAAAGGAATTTAGACGGGTACGGTTCGTGACGGGTTCTGATAATACCCGCTCGATTACCAGTATCCGTTTACCCAAATTCGTACCCGCTTTATTGTTATTATAATTAATTAAAGGATATATATTATTACATATAATTTCTTCCATTTATGTATTTTTTTATATTGATATTTATATTATTTAAAACATTTGATTTGTACATGAATTATTCGAAAGCACTAAATCGTATAATACGGTATTTGTTTTCTTTAACTGTTAAAAAATTTGAATATATAAGGGTGTTTTGCGTTATTTTTTCGATGAATTTTAGTGTGACTTAATCTTGATACCCGTCATTTTTCTATAAATATTCAATTGGAAAATACCGATTACCAGGCGGGGAGGAAAACCAAAAAAACCGCAATGGATAATATTACCGGGTACCAACGGGTATTGGTGCGGGGTACGGATGTGGATATTATAAACGGGGTGCGGGTACGGGTACACTAAAACCCGCCCCGAACCCGACCCGTTGCCATCTCTACTAGCGCCTCTTTAAACTCCCGGTTCGTTGGCGATAAGAAGTGCGACTAAATTGTCGCAAAACATCTTAATTGGTTCGTTTATTGTTGGTATTATACCAAGCCCTGAAATAAACTTTCTAATCCAAACAGCTTCCATCTCTGCTTCTGAAGCAGCTATGTAATTCAGCTTATGTAGCAGGCTTTGTAGTAGTACTTTGCTTGGAGCTTTTCCATTCCACTACGCCTCCATTCAAAATGAAGACATATCATGTCTGAGATTTTGTACCATCTTTATCAGTCTAATTCCTGCCTCTCAATAGCAATTTAGCTTGATGTGTAGTTCTGGATTTCCACTATAACCATAGAACATAACTTAGTATTTAATTTTATTATTTATATGTTTCTTAATTTTACTTAAGTTATACAGCAGTCCAGTGAAGTTCACCGGGATTTAGTTGAAACGGCTAGTTTTATTTTGCGCGTACGAACATCATGGTCTAGAGTATCTTAACTGCATACATATTGGAACCACAGCCGACATAAGGTAATTTCTGCATATGATTTTTCCTGCTTTTTTAAGTGGATTGAAGCACTTTGTGTTTTGTTCAAGTCAAGTCTTTCTTGCATGGGGATATGACCACGTTTAGAATTATCCATTTTATATCTCTTTAAGATCTTATCCATGTAAGCATTTTGACCAAGTCCAATTAATTGGTTTGACCTATCTCTGTAGATTTTGATTCCAAGAATAAATGTTGCTTCCCCCAAATATTTCATAGCAAAACACTTTCTAAGATAATCTTTTACACTTTGTAAACTTGGAATGTGATTTTCAGCTGATTTTCATCAACATACAAAGAGAGGAATTTGTAACATTACTCCCACTAGCCTTTTGATTATAACATGGCTCATCCAAGATTTGATCAAAACCAAACCTTTTGATTTCCTCATCAAAATCTTTTATTCCAGCTTCTTGTTGCTTGCTTTAAGCACTAAATGGATCTTGAAGCTTACATACTTTTCTGGGATGATTAGGTCAACATACCTTCAGGTTGTACCATTATATAAATGTCTTCATCAAGATAACATTTAATGAAGGCATGTTTTGAATCCATTTGCTCTATCTCTATTCTTGGATGGACGGTATAGATATGGAGAGCATTAAAATAGCTTCTTCAATGTCAGCGATGGGTAGAGAATTGTTTCTTATAATCAACCCGTAAGTTGAGTATTACCCTTGATACAGGCTTGAGCTTTACAGATGTGTACAATCATCCATGTCATTCTTTTTACTTAAAAATCCACTTACTACCAACAGTCTCTAACTGCCAGGAGGTAGAATGACCAGGGACCCTACCATATTATCCATCATGGATTGTATTTCCGCATTTATAGCATCGATCCACTTATTAGATTCTAAATCTAACATCGCAACTTTGTAGCTAGTGGGTTCATTAAGATCCCCTAGACTATGCTCCTCCGCTTCTACATTTAGACATAAACGATCTAGAGCTTGATGTGTCCTTTCGAACCTATGAAACGGAATCATTTCCTCTTGAGGTGGTTCAAAACCTTCAACCTCTATAGGAATTTCGCTAGTGGTTTCAGAAGGTGATGTATCTTCATCTTTTGTTTCTTCAAGATCTATGGCCCTTCCACTGCCTTCTTAAGTTATGAGATTTTTCTCAAAGAACTCAGCATACCTCGCAACAACTATTTTGTTTACAGGTGGGAAGTAAAAATAGTAACCCATCGTTTCCTTTGGGTATCCTTTCTTTGACTTAATAATACCGATAACATTCTTGTTTTACTTAATATAATTAAGGCTAACATGATGTACCTTTATCTTAAATTTTTTCAAGTTATAAACTTTTCCATACCATAATTCATATGGTATCTTATCAACCTTCTTGGTTGGAACCATATTGAGAATGCGTGTAGCAGTCTCTAGAGCATAATCCCAAAAGGACAACGGCAAAATTAGTAAGATTCATCATAGATCGAACCATGTCTAACAAAGTACGATTCCTCCTTTCAGACACCCCATTATGTTGTGGTGTGTATGAAGGAGTAAGATGTTGGACAATTCCACTTGCTTTCAGATATTCTTTAAACTCTTGGCTTATGTATTCGCCACCTCGATCTAATCGTTTATGTTTAAGAAGATAAACATAACCATAACGACTATAATCATCCGTGAATGTAATGAAGTAGCTAGCACCTTGTCTTGACACATGTCTAAGTGGATCACAGACATCAGTATGTATTATTCCAAGAAGATCAGTCACCCTTTCGGGACGTTGTAGAAACGATTTCCTTGTCATCTTACCTGATAAACAAGATACGCATTGATCAAATGACTCATCATCTGTTGATTTTAAAAGCCCTTCCTGTTGCAGCTTTTCAATACGTTTCTTACTTATATGAGCAAGACGACAGTGCCATAAATAAGTAGAGTCCAAATTATGTTGGCTGTTTTAGTGCTAACATTATAAATAGAATTAACATTTGGTACAAGATTATGCATATCAATTTTATAAATACCATTACTAGGAATAACATTAAAATAATGAACATTATTCTTAGAAACTAAAATTCTAAAATCCGTAAAACGCTGGACAAATCCATTTTCTACCAAACGGTGAACTGAAACAACACCTCTAAGTATAGAAGGTGCATAATGACAATTGTCTAAACAAATCAAAAGGCCATTAGGCAAAACTAAGTCATAACTTCCAATAGCTTCTACTTGCCACTGCCCACGTACAAATAGAGGGCTCCTTGTTTCAGCTTCCTTGCTTTTCTAAACCCCTGTTTTGTAATACAAATATTAGTACCACAACCAGGGTCATACACCCAGGATTTGTTAGGAAGAGCAAATAATTCTATTGTGAAGATACCTGAAGAACTGGTAGAACCAACTTGCTTCTTTTTCTTCAACAACTCAGCAAGATACACAGTTAATTCCTTTTCCAATGACCCACCTCCTTGCAGTGGTGGCAGGCATCATCCTTAGCTGGGTGCTCTTTAGCAGAAGGTTTAGGGTTTTTTGGCTTAGGGATATAAACTTGTTTATCCTTTCCCTTGCCATTAGCTTTACCCTTTCCTTTAGCTTTAAGCGATTTCTTATTGGCCTTCTGGATTTACCACCTTTAATCATCATTACTTGCGGTGTTTCAGCCTTTTTAGGTAAACCCTTTTCATACTCAATGAGCATAGCATGTAGTTCACCAATCGTCTTCCCCATGTTATGCATATTGTAATTTCTCACAAATCTCGCAAAATATTTAGTAAGGCCATTTAAGATAAGACCAACTACAAGATCTTGCGGTAGCATATAGCCAAGATGTTCCAATTGATTTACGTATCCTTTGCATAATAATTTTAACAATTAACAAGATTTATATCATATATCGCTTCCACGATAAATTGCATGTATTTATCATGGATGCCAAATTAACAATTAATCTAACATAAAAACTGGATCAATTAACTATTTAAACACATCAAGTTTTATTCATAAAATTGCATACAACCTAGAAATCGTCTAATCAATTTTAATTACCAATAAAAATTAGATCTTGATGCATAAAGATCGAATCTTGATGCATAAAACGCCCAAAGGGCATTAAAAATTAATCAAGAACCCTAATTTGTTTGTCCAATTTTATTCTTGTAATTACAAATTCATATACGATGGCTCGTGATGCCACTGTTGGGATTTTAGATCTGATTAACAATTAAACATATCACGAGTACACAACGAAAAGATCAAACACGTATAGAACTTATAATTAACAAGGGATTGAAGATATACCTTTAGCAAGAAACGTTAGACTGCTTATAGCAATAAACGTTACACCGTCTTTAATATACGCGTGTGTATAATACCACGCGAAACCACCAAGGATCAAAAGAATAATCCCTCTACTTCGTCACACACAATACGTTCTTAGCAAACGATGAAGTATGCTAGTACTAGTAGTGGTTTAGCAAACAAAAACCTTTGTGGTTTCTTTAGGTCGAACCAAAAGCCAAAACCGAAAAACCCTTTGTGGGTTTCGGTCGAACAAACCAAGGGAGAGAGGTAGGAGAGATTTAAGGTTTATTTTCTTAAAACACATACAATAATGAACCCTTGAATCCCTTTATATAGCCTCTATAACTTGAAGGAAAAGAAAGCAATCCCACCTCCTTATAGAGGGGGTATTGAACCGGCCCAAAGGAAAAAGGGCAACCCGAACCTTCCTTTTTCTTGGTTTTATACATTAGTCCTCTTAGTTTAACATTTAAACAACTAACTAATGTAATTATCAATTTTTTGCTAAATAACTAATATATATTACTTTAATATATAAAATATCGTTCTACATATTAACGCGTGCGTCCCCATAGACTTGAATAATTCCCGGACATATATAATCTATATTTGTTCATATTCCAACACATAGAAATATACATTGCTTAAAAAATGGATTAAACATACATAGATGCACCATGTATAAGAATGTAAGGTTTGAAAACTAATTTTGTCTAGCATATTTTGTTGGAA